>CAJNOJ010000479.1:0-63031 GCA_905250025.1 Adineta ricciae
ACGATGGAATCTGTGCTTTCATGATGCTTGCACCTGTCGATGTCTTCGAATGAACTGACCATTTGAGATCGAGTAGTGTGCCACCACTCAGAACAACGCGTTCATCTTCATAGTTTTCAATGACGATGTTACTGTCATTGCTCGTCAGTGCAATGACACCTCGTTGGCTGGAAGTTGTTGATGCAGAGGCGTTGGTACCGAGATAGTAAGTGCCAGCTCGGATGATGATGCAGAGTGTTGTTTGAGTGTTTTGACGATGAAGACGAGCTCGATGAAGCGCAGCTTGAATGGTTTTCATGGGTTGCTGAAAGGATCCATGAAATGCGTCGTTTCCTTGTGAATGGTGAACAAAGATGGAGTGATGACAGGATGTTTTGAGTTTGTTGGCGTTCGTTGATGCAGATGTTGGTAGTAGTAGTGGTGAATGAAAAGAGTGTGATGTGTTGTGACATTGATTGATTTGCAGAGCGCTTTGTGCGAGAGTTGTCCAGTTGGCTTTGAAAGATGTTGGTGCAATGTAGTTTACCATTTCAATGGTAAAATCACGAAGAGCACAATCATATTCGGCAAGTATATTCGGATTATCAACGCGACCATAACGCGGATGACGAATATCTTTTTCATTTAACGCTTTTGACAAGTCGTCATTGTTAAAATGAAAAGTTACCGCTGGAAAAATCTGTACTGAAATTAGAAACAGAGCGAGTACGGAATACGAATACATATCAGTTGTACAAAGGTAAATTCTATAAGTATACCTTTGGTTGATAAAGATTTTTATAACTACTAGTTAGTAGATAAAATCAAATACACAGTGATGAAAGAAAAAGAATTTTCTAATAACTATTGTAAAAATTGAATCTGTATATCTTAGTTATCTTTTTGGTTAGCTAGACTAAAAGTGATCGTTTTCTTCGGAAGCCTAAATAAAGATGATTTTCTAAAGCAGAAAATCTTCATTAAAATTTGAAACGAAACATGGTATTTTCTGTTTTTATCTTGTCGGGCCAGTCTTTTCTTCATGTTCTTTTTATTGATAAGCAAACGAGTGGTGTAATCTCTTTACCTTAGCCTGTCAACAAGTAGACCTAGAAACTGTTAATGCCTGCATACATCTCTTCACTTTGTGAGGCTTTTATCTTATCATACTCGCTTATTTTAGTTTTGAAAAGTAAATGAAACTGAAAGACCGTAGTTTCTGTCAACATCATTTTGTCGTATTTAGAGAATGTAATTGAGTATTGAATTGATACGTGCTTTGACTCTCCTAGTAACAATGTATGTGTATGTGTTGCGAAGGTTAAACATGCACAGATCCTTGTGTACCTACGTTTCTATTAGTTGGATGTACTGATGAAATATGTAAGACAGCGTGTGTAAACAAAGATTCTACTATGTGCAAAGCTGCGGGTTCTAAAATCAGTGGCATGCGTATGTTTGTTGCAGTATCACTGACTATGAATCGATACACAACAGATGGAACTGTTACTTTAGCTTTGATTGTCAATGAAACGTTTTGTGTTTGATTTTGTTTTGTAAAAAATAAATAAAAATCGTGAAGTAGACTTCGGACTTGTTTGGATAGATGCATTGCTAATCATGGAAATCTAAAGAACTGTAACTTGCAATATTTAAATGTTTCTCAATGATCTACGAAATTCTGGATATATCAGCACTTAGCATTGTCCAACAAATCCATCTTCTCGTCCCAGAGATTTATAGCTTCGCTCGTTCTCTCTAGGCTGAATAATTTGTTGAGCACTTTCTTCTACTTTACATACACGGCTTTAGGTATAGACTACCACAAAGATCAATAAAGTTCGCTGCGGAAGCAGTTCGCTTGTGATCATATTACGTGTTTACGATAGTTTCTAATGTAAGAGAGTAAAGTAAAAAAGAAAAAAATCGTCGTAGTTTAGCTTTATCTTTCGTTTCAAAAATATTCCTTTCGCTGAAATTCGTCTTTTTACCGAAAATAGCGCGTAATCTCACCTTGCTCTAAAAACTTCGTTTTCGACGACGGAGTTTGGGAGAAAAGTCGACGTTCCGTAAGCAGCGCGCAGAGATAAATTATCGCTGACAAACATTTAACATCGTCTGATAAACTATTGGATGTATCTATAAAAGACAATGTAATAATCTCTTGTTCCAGCAGACGAATAATAAATGTTTCTAAAACTCTTTCTGTGCGTCGTGCTATTGCAAATAGCTTATGGCCAAAATACTATCGAGAACTTTATACTGTTCGATGCATCTAATGGGGATGCAACTATGCCACGTCCGTTAGATTCTGTAACAGGACCAATCAGTATCAACGTTCGCTTTCCATTCTTTGGCAAATGGTACAATGTCATCCGAGTATACAGTCATGGTTTGATTCTTTTTGGAAATGTTACCTATGCTTTACCGCATAATCCACCTGGTCCTTTTCCATTGAAAGATTTCGTATGTGCTGCACCATATTGGGCAGATACAGATCTTACAAAAGATTCATTTAGCAACATCTTCTATCGAGAAATTCTGGATGAGAGTACATTGACTCAAATTTCATCTATGATTAAAAATGGATATCCTCTACTGTCGGCTAGTCGAGTGTTATGGGCTTTCGTCGTGACGTGGTATCGAGTCGCTGGTCATACCGGAGATCCCGGTCGAAACACATTTCAAGTAAGTTCCTGCGATCTTTACTCATTGTTTCTGTTATTTTCCTTCTCTCAATCCATAGGCGATCATCGCAACCAACGGAATCTATTCATTCACTATTTTTACGTACAATCAAATTCAATGGGCCGCTGGAGCGTGGGGTGGTTATCCTCAAGTGGGTTTCAATGCAGGTGATCAACTCAATTATTTTACTGTAGAAGACTCGTTTTCAGCTGACATTGTCCATATTACACAACAATCCAATGTTGGTATTCCCGGTCAATTTATCTTTCTTACGAATGGTAACATTAGCAAGGTAGAATGCAATACAACTCAAGGTTTACAAAGTTCCCCATTTCGTGGTTCTATGCATGGTGGTTATCAATTCCGACTCTTTGGAGTTTGTTTTCCTGATAAACGTTACATTGTGGAAGTCAATGGTCAACCGCTCGACGACTGTCAAGTCACATCAGTTTTTATCACATGCACAATGCCAATGGTATCTGAAGGTCGACTTCAAATCGAAGTCCTTCGGTCTGATCGACAATCAATCGGACATACAGACTTTTTATCCTTCATGCCAGAAATGAATGGTGATGTGATTCTCTTCAATCATGGTGATTTGATTAATAAACCTCGAACGATTCAAGATCGCCGTTTCGATTTACAGTTTCTCAAAAACAATCTTACAACACATAATTTGTTTCGACTTGTTATCTACGATTACAGTACACAATATATCGCTAGTAGCAATGAATTTTATAATTTATCTACACAACGCATCGATCTTCCACTTGGTTTACTGAACCTTTCCAGTTTGAACAATTTGACGGTCAATTTTCAATCGATATTTCCTATCACTGGTGTTCCTGCCGATCAAGTTCATTTGTTAGATTTTTCATTCGAACTTATTCGGCCAAACACAACTACAACAGAAGCATACACATGGAAAGGCGCACAAAAATTCATCACACGCACATTTATTGTCCCGTATGCAATGCTGACGTCGTATTGTTCAACCTGGGTCACTCTACAATCCGATGCAATCACACGGAATGTAACAAGTCGTGTTCCTTCATGTCCATGTCGAGTGCTGAATACATGGGCTGACGAACAGTTTGGATTTAGTGCTGATCCTGTCTGTCATGGTCGCAAGTCAGGTCCATGGAATTGTCAATACAATAAACCTCGAGGTCGAGCATGTTACCGAAGAAAATCGCTCAACAGTGACGGCGGTGCGCATTGTTGCTATGATACTGCTGGTATTCTTATTTCCGATATACGACAAGGTAGTGGTTCAGTGAAGGCGCATTTTCCAGACACGATGAAAGCACTGTCGACATATCAACATTTCTTTACTGATTTTCTGCCTTACTTTTCATGCTGCGGTATCGCAACTGAAGTACTTGCGACATGTTCTCAATACACGAAATATCGACCTGCTGGCTCGTGCGTCAATCTTCTGCCCATACCACCTACTGGCGGACGTGGTGATCCACATTTCTCTACCTTGAATGGCAAGTCTTACACATTCAATGGACACGGTGAATACACATTGGTTAAAAGCTCCGACAACACATTTCATGTTCAAGTACGACTTGCTCGATTAACCAATGAAACAACAAGTTCGATGTCAGCATCATCATCCATGGACAGCGCAACAGCTATCGTAGCATTTGTTATTCACAATGATGATCAACCACGCGTCCAATTTGAATTACTTCCTGCATTGAAATCAATGGAAATTCATGTTAATGGAAAATTAATCGAATTTACACCACTAACCAGCGAAGAAGAACTTCAGTCGTCATCATTGATCTATGCCGATGATCGACAATTGGTTATTCGACAGCGTGACATCAATAGTTATAGTATTTCCTACGGCGAAAGTGAAATACAATTCATCGCTCATGTTCGACCACAATATGATTTTCTCGATTTGTCTTCGATCATTCCCAAGACATTCAAACAGAACAGCGTATTTCAAGGTATACTTGGTGGTTTCACTGGTTTAACATATTCGAATGGAACGAACGTATCAGCCAGTTTCAATGATGACAGAGCACTCTTCGACTATGGAGAATCATGGCGAACGACCAATGAGTCTTCACTCTTCTACTATCGTTTGCAAGACAGTCATGCTGAACATCAAGATTTAACCTATCGTCCGATGTTTCAAGAAGATTTGTTCGAGAAATATGCTAGTACCGAACGGTATCGGCTGGCCGCGGAAGCTTGTCGCAATCTGACTCATGAACAACAATGCATTTATGATATTTTAATTACCAATGATGTGACTATTGTTCAAATGCAAGAAAAATATGAAGCCGAGGTACATGTGTTGGATGACTATGTCGAATTAGTTACAACTGACATTGAGAATGATGCCAAAACAACAACTACAATGGAAAGTCCACTCACACAAAAACCATTGAATTCTGGTATGCGATTTTCCATCAATAGTATTTGGATGATCGTCTTTATGGCATTACTTGCATAACTTTTTTTTTCAAGTTTTAAATACGATGACTGTATCCTATCAATTGAATAAACGCGAAACGCCCTATATTTAGTTTTTCTTGTTCTTTTATTCTTACAGTATGTAATAATATCAGCTCTGTTAAATCTAGTTGTACTTATCGTGCTTAAGACAATATATCTGGATGTTGAGCATCCGTGTGCAACGTGTAGTTTATCAGTTATCGTATGTATCTCTCAGTGTAAAAAGCAGTTCGTGATGAATTAAAATGTACTTTTTCCAACTTTAGACATGGTTTGTGCTCAGAATACACTTTCTCCATAGTATCGAGCTGACATAAATTTTTGTCGAGTAAAGTGCAGAATAGCTTAATTGGTTTTTAAATTCTATCGTGCGTGTAGAATTAAAATACCGACGTGAAAAAGAAAGAAGAAGCACAGATTTTCATCCTTCGTACGCTTTACCATCGTATAAACCACATAGAACATCAGATTTTCCATTTCGACATGACCTAATCTTGTCAAGAATAGCGTGTAATTTCTGCACGTACGTGACAATTTTTATATTGTAACTACTAATTATTAAATTAGAACATTTTATATAATAGAAAACGATAATTAAGTTTGCAGCGGAATAATAACTCTAAAGCATAGTATATAAACGAAGGCAACTATACCATCTACCTCTTCGTGCAATATGTCCAATACGACATCAACAAAGTCGACTCCGGATCCCTGGAATGATATCAAATATATAATTTTGCAAACATGTCTTATTCCATCGATCATCTGTTCTCTTTATACATTGGTACGATTATTATTCGATCATAATCTTCGTACAGCAATTCATAATCACACATGTCTACTCTTGTTGTTTATATCAATTCTGGATGCATTCTTCAATCATCCTTTGACGTTAAATTATCTGCGTACGAATCATGTTACACCATCGACTGACGCCACATGTCTTGTGTGGAATTTTTTCAACTCCATGTTCGTAGTTTCAACTTATTGGACAATGGCCTGGGGTACTATTGAAAAACATATCCTCATTTTTGCACCAACATTACTCGCTACAAAACGAAAACGATTTCTACTTCATTATCTTCCTCTTTTTCTCACAACTTTCGTTTATCCAGTAATTGCAGCTATGATATTTATTCTATTTTATCCTTGTCAAAACAAGTTCGATATGTCATCCTTGTACTGTGCATTTCCATGTTCGTTGTCTATTCGATCGGTCGCATTGTACACACGATTTGCACACAATTTTATTCCAGCTTTTACTGTAGTGAGCGCAACAGCAATTCTAATTATGCGTGTGATTAAACATAAACGACATATACGAACGAATCGATTCACTTGGCGACGATATCGTCGGATGGTTAGTCAATCTTTAAGCTTATCAAGTCTTTTTCTTGTCTTGACTTTGCCAGCAACGACGGTTAGTATCGTGCAAAATTGTTGCCAGGCAACATTTGCGGCTGATTTACAAGTATCCGTTTTCAATTTTCTTCTTCGATTCCTTACCATATTCATGCCGTTTATTTGTCTCAGTTCACTGCCGGAAATTCGACCAAAGATACGATTATTTAACAAAACTCGCATTCGAGCGATTCTAACACAAAGACAACAAAATTAACGTGTATGTATTACGTCTAGTGTGACTGTATCGACACAAGAGCTGAAATTTTTTCTCTATATTCTATGTAAACAAAGTTTCGCTACATGCTGACGATGCGAGGAGAAAATCAAATCGTGAGAAACTACCAAAATTTATTTATGAAGCACGAACAAAGGCAAAAAAAGAGAGTAATCGAATGTCGAAGAAAAATTCTATGAAACAATTACATAAGAAGAAAATATAGTTGGTTCAGTTCTCGGACTTAATTTTCGTTTCGAAAACGTTCTTGTCCCTGTAACATCTGACGACCCCATTCAATAATTGTTTGCACGTCGGGCGTGAATTCAACAGTAGTACCTAGATCTAATCCATACGACTGCCATTGTTGCAAATTAAGTTGTGCACGAGTACCATTAACTTTACAAATGAAAGTGACTTCAATCGTTGATGGTATATAAATCTTGTTCGATGCTGTATACGGCACATAGAGATTGGCAGTATCGCAACCATCAAGGTTGTAAGGTATTGTACTGTTGGAGAGTAAGCACGTGTTTTGAATCCAAGTTTCATCCCAACCGCTAGACCCACGTTGAGCACCATAATTGTTCAGACAGTTATTGCTACCAAAACCACCATTACTACAATCCGAATAGACATAAATCTCATGATGATCTATCTTTGAATGACCTAAATAATTCTTCTTTCCACCATAAACTTGAAAATTATAACTGTCTTCGTAAAAGCAACTACCGTCATCGTGATCAATTGGCCACACTGAACGGTAGTTGTTGAAGAGAAGGTTGTGATGAATATAGCTTGTATGCTGCCAAACGGAAGGCACACCTGCTTCTGCACCATCTGATAAATACACTTGACGAGCCCACGTGTTGATTGGACCATGATCACTTGTTTCATGTACTCTCTCATGTAAGTGTTGCTTGTTTGTGTAAAGATCAGATCTTGGATGAGAACATTTCTGATCGGATCGTCGATGCTGCTGCCACTTAACGAGACAATACACGGCACTTGACTGGCAACGAACACGGTGGGCATGCTTTGATTGGGCATGAAGTAGAGAGTGCGAGTACTTTTGTCCAGAAACCATTCGTTTGCTGAATCGAGTTCTTCGAAGACATTCGACACATAGAATGCACCACCTGCGCTCGAGCCACGCGCTTCTTGAAAACCACCTCGACCGAACATGATGGTATTCTGTGAACTATTAGCCGATGCAATCTGAAAAATCCAACTACCCCAGTAGCCCGAGTGGAATGCATGAACGAAGCCAGTGGACGCGTTCGACCACTGAGGGAGATGAGGAAGAGCATTGGCCTTGACGACTAGGCCACGAGGAACAACATAATTGTCACCTTGTGGAGGCGATGCTGTACTCCAGAAGTTCGTCGGTGGATCAAACACTGATGCACCACCACCGACACCAAGTTGATAATGAGGAAACACCGTACCATTTCGGTAGGGATCTTCCACGTGAATTTCAACACTCGATCGGCGAACTGGTGCAATCCAACTTTGAGAATCATACGAAAACCCTGCATCTTTTGCATACAGCCCTTGAGTAGATGGATCACCGTTCGGATACTTGGCAACAATCGCTCGTCGATCATCCACATACAACTCATTGAACTCATCAACATTCACCCACGATGGAATCTGTGCTTTCATGATGCTTGCACCTGTCGATGTCTTCGAATGAACTGACCATTTGAGATCGAGTAGTGTGCCACCACTCAGAACAACGCGTTCATCTTCATAGTTTTCAATGACGATGTTACTGTCATTGCTCGTCAGTGCAATGACACCTCGTTGGCTGGAAGTTGTTGATGCAGAGGCGTTGGTACCGAGATAGTAAGTGCCAGCTCGGATGATGATGCAGAGTGTTGTTTGAGTGTTTTGACGATGAAGACGAGCTCGATGAAGCGCAGCTTGAATGGTTTTCATGGGTTGCTGAAAGGATCCATGAAATGCGTCGTTTCCTTGTGAATGGTGAACAAAGATGGAGTGATGACAGGATGTTTTGAGTTTGTTGGCGTTCGTTGATGCAGATGTTGGTAGTAGTAGTGGTGAATGAAAAGAGTGTGATGTGTTGTGACATTGATTGATTTGCAGAGCGCTTTGTGCGAGAGTTGTCCAGTTGGCTTTGAAAGATGTTGGTGCAATGTAGTTTACCATTTCAATGGTAAAATCACGAAGAGCACAATCATATTCCAATGGTACGTGAACATTGCGAACAGTGTTGTAGAAAGGAGACGATGGTTCTCTTATATGCTTTGGTCCGAAATGCGCATTCGAAGCACGGGGAAGAAGTGGGAATATTAGTAGTAAAAATGTAGTACACATGTGAGTAGTTCTTTTTTACCTATTCGTATATTGACGCAAATGGTTTCTCTTTATGTATACACACATCAACTCTTGTCCGATAGTTTCGTAACCTTAAGAAGATACGCATATAAATTTGATAACAAGTCACTTGATATGCTGATTGAAATGATATAAAGTTCGATGTACTTTTTTCTGGTTCTGAATATAGAGAATACGCGGAGACGTATACATTACTCACGAAGTAAATAATTGTTAAATAATCATCTGGGCATAAAGCTGATATACATAAAAGTTTCGTTTCATAGGCTGTAATAAAACAGAATTTAATTAACATCCAGATACTTTTTCATAATTTGCTCAAGGCTTAAAGGACAGCCGTCTGGAATCTGTAAAATTTCTGATAGTGAAGAAAAGATGACTAGAGAGTTATAATCTTAGAAAAGCAAAAGATGTCCTTAATGGATGATAAAATATCTATTCATTAAATTGATTTTAGCACGGTTAATTGATTAAATACATGTAATTTATTGTTTACGAAAGACTGTAAGAAAAACTGATTTCAATTATAAAATCCATCAGTAAAAGCGATTCTATCTTATGGATCTTGTCTTTCTCACAGAATATCTGAGTAATATTAATTGACGACCACATTCATTAACCGAAATCTCTTCCCGTGAACTTATACGTGATCCGGTCACTGAGTAGAATTCAAATTCTATTATTCAATCTATAACCAACAAGATACAAAAAGGAACATTATCTAATCTCATCATAATAGAGAGGACTAGAATAGTACGATGAATATATTGCACAAGCTAAATGAGGGTGAAACCAACATTTTTCCATTCTACACAAGAAAATAGAGCGACCGTCATTTTAAGTCTTGAAAGTATAATTTATCCTTCCTTGTTGCTCAGCACAAATAGATATAACGATACTTATTCTTATATTCATATTAATCCTGCATGTCAAGAGGCTCGCACACGGCGGTAAGATATGAAGCAACCATCACAACAAGCAGTACAAAAGAGAAATCGAATATTTACACGGCAATGTCGAATTTGTGATGCTCCAGCTCAATATTCTTATTTCGGTACTGTCTCGTGTTATTCATGTAAAATGTTCTTTCGAAGACGTGCACTTTCAACAAAAGTTCGTCTTGAATGCTGAGTATTTCAAGAACAATTTCTTCTGATTCGTTTAGAAAGATTTGAAATGCACTTGCAATGGTCAATATCCGTCAAATATTCGCATATGTACATCATGCCGACTGACCAAATGCTTTCAACTCGGAATGTCAACCGATCGATTTCGTTCATCAAGACAAAATACTCTAATTAAATTACCAAGACAAGTAAAATGTTCAAGAAATATCTTGAATTTCTTGCATGTTCCGTTTTTTCTAGCCAACCGTATGGAATTTTTCGCAAGCGGATCAATTATTATTAACAAATAATCAATGGGCTCTTCTTTCGAATTTACATCATTCCTACAACGAATCTCACTTGTTAACTATTGGTCAATCTCTCCATGATCTACATTATCATTCGCATTTGCCTTATACAACCTACGAAACATTGGTGAATCAGTTCTTAGAATCAATCTATGATACAACAAGGGACTACCTACATATGAATCATGATTTAAGTGAACTACCATTTCATGAGCGTTCGATTGTGTTACGGGCCGCTGTTGCTAATGTTACATGCATGACAAGTGTCTTCAGTATTGGGTATTGTCGTTTGTATAATCTCGACAATTTCCTATACTTCATGAAAATGAAATATGGAAAATATGCGGTCGATATTTCCTGTTGGGCAGTGAAATATATTGATCAAGATCTGACCGTGAATAAAATGACTATGGCATTATTTGCTGTTTCGGAAGATTCGTATTCAACTAAAATGTCGACGAACTTTCCTATTTCGTCGATGATAATTCATATTCAACATCGATACGTGGAAGTAATATGGAAATATCTGATTTTGAAATACAATTATTCGGGAGCAGTCAAACGATTTCTCAATTTAACATCGTGGATTCTAGCTATGAAAATCTTAACAAGTCACGCTGAAACTCTGCTAACACATGTCAATCATATCGATTCACTTGTCGAACAAATTGAACTGAAATTTGTATTAGATGATATCGAACATATTCTGGAGACAAACTCGTGATCATTCGATTTCTCATTAGTTAAATAAAAGAATAGATATTTTCAATAAAATCTTAGGATACAATCGTTCGTACCATTTTCACACCTTGATATATCAGCCCGTTTTTTGCTCGTTGTTCATAGCCTATCTTTGTGAAACCACATTTTAGTAAAATTTTCTCGCTTGCAATGTTATCAGCAAGATATCCTGCTTCGATTCGAGTGTTCTTATCTGCGTGAATTTCGTTGAGAAACGTTTTTACTGCTGCAGTCGCAATGCCATTGCACCAATAGGGACGAGCGAGATAATATCCAAGCTCGTAAGTACCAGCAGCTGTCTTAGGCACTAAACTGACTTCACCAATCATTCGATTTTGATCACGAATAGCGAATGTCGAAGCTTGTCCATTGACCAACGGACGAGAAGAAATATATGCTCTAATTTGTTCGATTGTTATGGGATATGGTGGACCAATTAAATATTTTATTGTTTCTTCGTCATTCAGATGTACGAACATTTCCGAAGCATCATCTAGGACTAATGGGGATAATGATAACGACGGAAATTTAGTATGTGATACTTTAATAGATAGAGTCATCTAAAACATTAACTAGTCAACAAATGATTTCATATGTTCTATAGAGTTGATATCGCATCAGTGGTAAAAAGATGTTGCACACGTGTGAGATAAGTCTGGACTACAGAACAGGTGAAAAACAAATATTCTAGCCAATGATCATTGGTTTGTGTTAGGCACTCCTTTTATTTTATCGAAATGTCTTAACAGAAAAGAAGACTTCGTTCTATACATGTCACTCAATTGAATACGAACAAATTACGAAAGACGTTTGAGTAATTCAGGTAAAACAATCGCAGCTCGTTCGCGAAGACGATATCGTACAACATCAGACACTTCTGTTTCACCGGGATTAATTTCAATTGTAACTGCATTGTTTCGAGCGGCGTCCACTACTGGTTTGGCGATATATGGAAAGACACTTGTCGTGCCTATGCTAATAACAGCGTCTAAACCTTTGCTCATAAACTCATGAAGTTGCGTGATTGCTCGTATGGGCAGCATTTCACCGAAGAGGACAACACGTGGTCGCACGAGTGAACCACAACGTTGACACTTGGGTGGGATTTTCATGCCTTCGAAACTGTTTACATAGATATCATGGCCGCATGATGTGCAAAATAATTGTTGAATGTTGCCGTGAATTTCAATGAGATTCTTTGAACCGGCAACTCGATGTAAACCATCGATATTCTGTGTCAGTACAGCAAAATGTGGAAATTTAGACTCGAAAGCAACAAGTGTTTCATGCGCAGCATTCGGCTTCGCCGCACGACAAGCTAATTCAATTTGATGAATGTATTTCCAACAAATGTCTGGTCTACGTCGCATTGTTGGGCCAGATAATGCATCTTCTATGGCCATACCATCGTCGGTTTCTTTTCCATCGCTGTACAATCCACCGATGCCACGGTACGTCGGCAATCCAGAATCGGCCGAAATGCCTGCACCCGTAATAGCTAAAACATGCTTTGCATGACGGAGTTCATCGGCAATTTTATCCTAAAATACAAATCTATCAGATAAACGATTGTGCTCAGAAAGATTCAAAGTGGTCTTACTAGAATTGATCTATCATTGGAAGAGGAAGAAGATGTTTGTAATGGTGCAGAGGTTGAGAAGAAACTGCTAATAGAACTTGGGGTTCTACAGAGTTTACAATGCGCGAACAAATGAGCTTTGTTTGCAAGAAGATGAAGGAAACTCTTCTTCATTAGTTCATAATAGTCTGATTAAATATTCTGCAAAACAATTCTATTCAAAAGAAACTCTTTTAACCTATTTTTACGTTCCGCTGAGAAGCAAAAAGTACGAAAAGACACAGATGATTTTCTATTCGATGCCGTAAACGAATAATCAACATCTCGAATACGCACTATGATGCTAACATACGACATCTGCCGGAAACCATTTATATTCTTTTTAATGCCGGTCATTGAGAAGACATACATAGCTCGCTAAATCTAACATGTCCAATACTTTGTTAAAAAAACGTGATTCAAGACAACGATCATACAACTTATTGATTTATTCATCATATTTAAAAATCTTTTAAATTATCGATTTCATACTCGAACTTCGTACATAATTGAACACAAAGGAAAATGTAAAAATACATCAATTAAAAAATGAATACAGTTCATTTACGAATCAGTCGCTCTACCATCCGTTCCTCAGAAGCTTCCATTCACCTAAATTCGTTCTGCCGTTATCATACTCCTGGTTGTTTCGCCAACGGCCTGTAAAGAAGTTTGTATTTGGAAACTGAAACGTTTTAAATCTGTTCCAGTTGCCATTCCGAAAAGAACCGAACTTTGCATCACCATTGCCAAAAGCGCTTACGACATTCCCAGTTCTTTCACCATTTACGAATGTTCCTTCATACCGATCACCACTTGGCCATGTCTGCACACCTTTTCCGTGGAATTGACCATTCTTAAACTCACCAACATATTTTTCTCCACTAGAGAAAGTATAAGTGCCACTTCCAGTTCTTTCACCATTGAGAAAAGTACCTTCATACCGATCACCGTTCGTCCATGTCATAATACCTTGTCCATCGAATCGACCATTATTATTGTATGGGCCGACGTACTCTGCTCCATTAGGGAAATAGTAGACGCCGTTTTTTGTTTTTTCACCATTTATAAATACACCTTCATACCGATCACCATTTGGCCATGTCTGTACGCCTCTACCGTTAATTTGATCGTTCTTAAACTCACCAACATATTTTTCTCCACTAGAGAGAGTAGAAGTGCCACTTCCAGTTCGTTCACCATAGAGAAAAGAACCTTCATACCGATCACCGTTCGTCCATGTCATAATACCTTGTCCCTCCAATCGGCCATTTTTGTATTCACCCACATATTTTCTACCATCGGGAAGATAGTACACACCATCTTTAGTTTTCTCATCATTCTTGAATATTCCTTCGAAACGATTACCATCTGGCCATGTCTGCACACCTTTTCCATGAAATAGACCATTATTGAACTCGCCAACATATTTTCCTCCGTCAGCGAAAGTGTAAGTACCATTTCCCGTTATTTCACCATCAACAAAGCTTCCTTCATATCGCCCACCACTTGGCCATGTCTGTACACCTTGTCCATCGAATCGGCCATTTTTGTATTCACCCATATATTTTATACCATAGGGAAGATAGTACACACCATCTTTAGTTTTCTCACCATTCCGGAATATTCCTTCGAAGCGATCACCATTTGGCCATGTCTGCACACCTTTTCCATGAAATTGACCATTATTGAACTCGCCAACATACTTTCTTCCGTCAGCGAAAGTGTAAGTACCATTTCCCATTCTTTCACCATTGACAAAAGTACCATTGTACCAATCACCTGTGTTCCATATCATGATACCTTGCCCATTGAACAGATCACCTTTGAATGTGCCAACGTATGTCATACCATCAAGAAAAAAATAAACACCATCTTCAGTCTTCTCACCACCTTTAAATATTCCTTCATATCGATCGCCGTTGGGCCATGACTGCACACCGTTTCCATTGAATTTCCCTTCTTTAAACTTACCGACGTACTTTCGTCCATTAGCAAAGGTATAAATGGCACTTCCAGCTCTTTGACCGTTGACAAAAGTACCTTCATATCGATCACCATTTTTCCACGTCATTACACCTTCTCCATTGAACAGATCACCTTTGAATGTGCCGACGTATTTCGTACCATCGGGAAAATAGTAGACACCATCTTTAGTTTTTTCACCTTTTTTAAATATTCCTTCGTATCGTTCACCACTTGTCCACAGCATTGTACCTTTTCCGTGGAAATATCCATCTTTGAACTGTCCAACGTATTTCGTACCATTATCCAAAATCAATGTACCATTTCCATTCTTTTCGTTATTTCTGAAATAACCTTCATAATGATCGCCATTTGGATAATCCACGCCTAGCACAGAATGAATTAGAATTTTTATAAGCTTCAAAGTGCATGACTTTGGTTTTTGTTTCCGTTTAAAACCATAGGGAGCTAGTGTCAACTAAACTATCTGAAGTGAATTTGTCTCTTGCAAGTTCTTCGAGGTGAATGTTTTTTCAAACGTCTCTTTTTCCACTTACGTCGAAATTTGGAGTGTTCATTGTCTTCGCTACCGTCTCCTTTATGTTTAAGAATTTTCTTGAATTTCATACAATTGACATGTCCAAATAGGATAAATATAACACAACTGCAGATGACCTAGAAATCTTTGCATCAGTAAACACAAGTATGCGTAAGAAGTTCTTTGTATTCTTACCAGATATTTATGTATTTGCATGACCGTTCGAAATCGAGGAGTTGATAGGAGATAGGAATGTAGTTGTCACACGCCAGTTTGTCTATTTATATGTGTATATGTCGATAATGATAAAGACGAAAGGAAGAAAAGATCAGTCAGCTTCACTTGATAGAAGTGAACGAAGTACAGTTCTTTATGTCGAATATGATCCAATCGAATGATCTCTATGAAATGTATGTATGTATGACTAATAAAAGATCGTCCATTTTAATTGTTCGGTAACATGTGAGATATTCACATGGGTGCTAAGTAGGATATAGGTCACCTTCTTATCAAGATAAAATAACCGAAGGAACACGTCATATGACATTGATGTATATGATTTACAGAAAACATAACAAATTGATATCGGGCACTATTGAATCATCGATTGTCTAGGATAGAAGTGAATGTTCAAGGTGATAAAAATAAACAAGGTGAAGAGCGCATATTCTAACGGTATCGAAACTGCTGCAATGCGTTTTAGTTTCAGTGAACTTCAAACTTTTGATCGAATGAAATAATTATCAAACGAGAGAAGTTGGCTTTTGAAATGAATTCAGGCAAGCATTGAATGCTTGATAAAAGATAGTGGGAAATCGCATGTTTCACAAACTGTTTGATAGTCATCGCTGAAATAAACAAAAGAATATGTGCAGAACGGACAGCCATTTTCTCCTTCGAACTTGGCTTTAATTTTCATTTGAATCTCGTATTTCCTAAAATGCATTGGCCAATTCATTGATACAAGATCATGTACTTCTCATGTCTATCACCTTGAATAAGTCAATCGAAGTACAAGAACTATCCAATAGTATAATTATTTTATTTTATAAAGACAGTTTTTCTAAGAATTATTTGTTTAGTCGTATACGAACAAAAAGAATGCAAGAAAAAAAGCTTGCTCAGAAAATGACTATTTCACGCAACAATTTTATTGTTTTTCCAAATAGTTGATTTGACTTTGCCGTCGGCGTAGACCATTTTTCCATATCCATCCTTCTTTCCCTTCTTCATAGTGCCGACGAACGAGTTACCATTTGCATATTTGTATAAACCATATCCGTCGAATTTGCCATCGACAAAAAAGCCAATGTACATATCACCACCTTGGAAATAGTAGATCCCAGATCCAGTTCTCTCGCCATTTTTGAAATCACCGTCGTACATATCCCCATTTTTCCAAATAAGCTTGCCATCTCCATCGAATTTATTGTTTTTAAACTGACCAACATACTTTCTGCCATCAGCATAGATAAAAGTACCTCTTCCGGATAATTTTCCATCTTTGATCTCACCTTCGTAATGGTCACCATTATCATAATTAATGTCTAAACAAAGATCATACAAACTGTCGTTAGGTTCTCAATCAGTATATATGCAGATGAAATTCCGCTTACGTTTGATGTTGGACTTCTGTTTGTCTCCTTTGTCGCTCGTCGTCAATTTTCTGTCATCTTTATCTTCGGTAGATTTTCTGAATAGTTTGCATTCTGTCCTGTGAATCACAACAAACACAACACAACAGATGATCTAGAAATATTTGCATCAATAAACACAAGTATGCGTAAGAAGTTCTTTGTATTCTTACCAGATATTTATGTATTTGCATGACCATTCGAAATCGAGGAGTTGATAGGAGATAGGAATGTAGTTGTCACACGCCAGTTTGTCTATTTATATGTGTATATGTCGATAATGATAAAGACGAAAGGAAAAAAAGATCAGTCAGCTTCACTTGATAGAAGTGAACGAAATACAGTTCTTTATGTCGAATCTGATCCAATCGAATGATCTCTATGAAATGTATGTATGTATGACTAATAGGAGATTATGCTTTTCTATATAGTCGATAGAGAAAAAGAACGATTTTGGTTTTGTTCTCATGTCAAATCCGTGATGAATACGGAAATTAATATCTAACAGAAGTATTATTTTCATCATTGTTGACCGATCGCCAATGTTAAAATTGACTTCAAAACGCAACATATTCATGAATGCTGCAGGCTTCAAATTCAGTCAGATCGTTTATCGCTTGATCTGAAATAGCCTTCGAAATTCTGTTCGATCAGCGTCCTCTCCATTGTTCGTAGTCATCATTTTGCATGTTTTTAAACGTAACTGCCTTCTCATTACTTTCTGTTATTGCACTATACTGCGTAGTTAACTGGATGAAAGTGAATAGTCACCTATCTTGCTTTGTAACACATTGTATCGCTATTCTGGTCTTTATTAACTATTCACAGAGAAAAAGTTAGACACAGAATGCATCTGTAATTGATATGTAAAAAGACATGCGTCCTTTTATCCTTCTCTGACTCCATCAATATTCATCATCACTTGTTTATACAAAGCTAAAGAGAATGAGTTTTGATATTTGAATGTAAACCTGTATTAAAAATGTACTTGCTACAGATATCAACATTAAACAGCTGTTTTTCAAAACTATCATTATCATCATCGTCTTTTCCAGCTGTACAAGATTTATAGCGGTCTTCAATACTACGTAGTCCATTTACCTGGACAAAAATGCCGTCCGAGTCTTTATTTTCTATATCGATCTAATATATTTTCCGTGCTTATTTCAATTGGAATACCATGAGATCTAGCTGCTCAATTCGGTCTTACTTTGATGATCTCGCCCTGCAGATACGGATATTATTCTTCTACGTTCTGTATTTATCACAGTCACATATAACATATGTAAACTGAAAACAAATAAAAAACGACAGATAATAAAACTATGAAACGAAACAATTGCACTGTAATGTGATATTTTAAATGCTATAGCATGTTTTTTTTAACAGACCGTCTACATAGTTGAGATTTTTTTATAGTGGTATCAAATAAGTTCGGTATGCTCGTCTTGTGTGATTTATCCTTCTGGTGATTCTTTAGATCATTTTTACAAGATTAACAAACATCTAACAATGATTGTAAGTAAAAAAGCATCCTATGAAATTCAGTTCATCTGGAATGATCATATATACACTTATATTACATCTTCGTTCTCATTGTAGCAATTAGAACTACCAGACAAAGTTCAAGCGGTATCTAGACCCGTAGGTAAAGGGCTAATCGAGGTGGAAGAAGTCGATATAACGAAGATAAAGGTGGCAAACTAGAGCTATGGAGAATTCTTCGTCTCATCAAGTTTTATCTTATAGATCGACGTAATCATAGGAAACTTTGCGGTAGACCCCATCAAAGAAATTTTTCTGAATCTAGCAGGTTGTGAAGTTCATACAGAATTCAATATTCAATTATACACGAAACCATCATCGTCAATCATTATAACACCAGCAGGTGAATTATTAAGTAAAGCCCTTTTTTTTCTAAAATGGTCACCAGTTAATGACGAAACAACACTTGAAAAGTCAACTGCTGATTTTATATGGATGGTATTTCAAAATGTGATCCCATATAATTTTACTTCAATTGCATTTCCAACTATTGGCTATGAGCATTTTCCCGTTCCGATTAATATTCTCATTAGAACACTAGTAAGAGAAATGGTAAATCAGCTCATGAAAACAGACTTACCACTGACAGTTAAATTCATCACTCAACCCAATCAAGCAAATATCTATGATGAGTTCTGCAAACAGATATTAACATTACAGCAGAGTATTGTAACAACTTTTAATCCTCAATTACCTTCAACATGGGATAAATCAACACAAAATCAAAAACTTTTTATTGTACCTTCCACATCCGACGAATATAAATCTATACTGACTAGTTTCGATCACACTATGAAAGGACAGTATACGTCTATTATACGTATTCAACGGATTCAAAATGAACGATGGTATATGCAATATCTCGCTCATGGTCGAGACTTTCTGTTACGTCTGAAGGAGGACACAGAGAAGCGATTGTATCATGGCTGTCCAGAACAAGCAGCTCATTCGATTATTGAAGGTTGTTTCAATAGAAGTTATGCTGGTATCAATGGTAAGATAACTCGCCCATAGGAAGAATGGATTTTCATATGCACATTCTGTCGTCTTGCATAGGTATTGCACTAGGAGCTGGTGTTTATTTTTCATCGAACGCCAATTATAGTCATGGATATACGAGACCGAATGCAAATGGTGAACGATGCATGTTTCTCGCTCGTGTTCTCGTTGGAAGAACAACAGCTGGTAACCCGTCCATGAAAACACCACCACTCGGATTCGATTCGACATCTGCAGGCCATGCTTTTGTTACTTATCATGATGCACAAGCATATGCTGAATATCTCATTACATACAAATAGATGAAGAAGCATCGAATGTCCATACAATCCCTTTCCAACTCTCGATTCTACTATTATGTTTATAACAATTTAAGACAAGAATGAAATTTGGGATATTTCAAACAATTAGTCTTGTATTACTCTGTTTTCTATTCTTTATTTTTATAGAATCAGACTTAGAAAACACATTAAGGAAGAGTTAACAAAAAATGAGTTAACTCACTAGAATTCTCATCCTTTTAGGCACTGTCTTGAATAGTACCGTTACCGAAAATCATTCTACCATGATTATCTTTCTTAGCATTTGTCCAGCTGCCCATAAATAAATCACCATTTGCATACTTAACCATTCCAAATCCGTTTAAACTACCCTTCAGGAAATAACTAAAGTACTTATTACCATTATTGTAACTATAAACGCCGTGTCCGGTTCTTTCGCCGTCGACAAAACTACCTTCGTATAGGTCACCGTTTTTCCAAGATTCTTTGCCTTTTCCGTGGGCAAATCCATCTTTGAATTCANCATTTGTCCAGCTGCCCATAAATAAATCACCATTTGCATACTTAACCATTCCAAATCCGTTTAAACTACCCTTCAGGAAATAACTAAAGTACTTATTACCATTATTGTAACTATAAACGCCGTGTCCGGTTCTTTCGCCGTCGACAAAACTACCTTCGTATAGGTCACCGTTTTTCCAAGATTCTTTGCCTTTTCCGTGGGCAAATCCATCTTTGAATTCACCAACGTACTTTCGTCCATTAGCAGAAGTGTAAGTACCATTTCCAGTTCCTTTTCTGTCTAGAAAATCGCCTTCGTATTGGTCACCGTTTTTCCAAGATTCTTTGCCTTTTCCGTGGGCAAATCCATCTTTGAATTCACCAACGTACTTTGGTCCATTAGCAGAAGTGTAAGTACCATTTCCAGTTCGTTTTCCGTCTAGAAAATCACCTTCGTATAGGTCACCATTTTTCCATGTCATGACACCTTGCCCATCGAACTTCCCATCTTTGAACTGACCGACGTACTTTCTACCATCAGAATAAATAAAAGTATCGTTTCCCACTTTTTGCCCATTTTCGACGTGATCTTCATAAGCGTTCTCATTACGATCTAAACGAGAGTCAAATGAATTGAATGTATATGTGATTCACTCGTTCTCCTAGTGCCTAGTCGTAACCAGTAATAGATAACGTCTTGATAACGAGCTCCCTAATTTCTCTGTTATGCTTCGAGGAGGGTCTTACAATGGATATAAATACACTTTTTTGCTTACTATCGAAAGTTGGTATTTGATCGTCTTCTCCGTTTTTTTCACTTTCCACTTTTTTTGTGTCGTCGTCTTCTTTATTTTCCACTGTATTGGCAACAGTTATTTCTTGGAGTTCGAATATATCTTGGCCGTAGTGTTCTTCCAATTTATCTATTGATTTGCATTTGGTTCTTTGAAGCACAGTAAGTACAATGCAACAGATGATCTAAACATTTTTCATCAATAAACACGCAATCATGCACAATAAGTTTTTCTCTACTAACCAGATGCTTATATAGCTGCATGATTGTTCTAAATTGAAGTAATAAAAGCAACGTGAATAGGCTTATTACGCATAAAATCGCTTATTTATATACACACCGGTGGGAGAATCCCACATGGAATGGGATAATGCCAGAGGACGATAATCTTTATCTCTTTGGCATTTCATGTATCAAATCTTCCTTCCACTATCCTCAATTTGCCGCAAAATATAAACAAAACTAATATAGATGTCTCTGAGAAACATTTGATGAAAGCGATGGTAATTTCGTTGGATGATTTGTAACCCATCCCTGGTAGTATATTCAATGAGAGGACGTCTGTAAAAACAAGTAGCTCTGTATCAGTTATCGACGAAGACACAACTGACAGAACTTGTGATTTACTAAAGAAAGATATCAAAGTCATAAAGAGGCTGTTATCATTTATATTGAGTNACAAAACTAATATAGATGTCTCTGAGAAACATTTGATGAAAGCGATGGTAATTTCGTTGGATGATTTGTAACCCATCCCTGGTAGTATATTCAATGAGAGGACGTCTGTAAAAACAAGTAGCTCTGTATCAGTTATCGACGAAGACACAACTGACAGAACTTGTGATTTACTAAAGAAAGATATCAAAGTCATAAAGAGGCTGTTATCATTTATATTGAGTTCATTTGCCTTTTCCTGCGCAAAACACAAAATCCACACGAAAATGAACGAGCAGTCAAGTAATGAGTACGGTTCCGTTTTGTCTGTTGAATGATACTAGACATCGTGTTATTTGACTATTTTCACCTGATCGGTCATTTTTCGTAACGGTGAGCTCTACGAATATTTTTATATAAATTTCAGCAGTCGATATTTTATATCATTCGTTATTTGAGTGGGCTTGTGCTTTTTTATCTTTACATTTTCAATCCATCTGATTCTCGTTCTTATCTTTTTCTTTAGTCGATGTGTTTATCGAACAGCGAAGAGTAGCAATCATTTTTCTTGGTATATTCATGTCAAATCCATTGAAATTTAAACAATCCATCGCCTATTGGTGTCTCGCTGAAACCGAATGGAAATGGAATGTTGAACAAATTTGTCAATTGGCCGTTAGCCTAGACATGAAAAGTATCGAACTTGCACCAACAGAAACGTATTCAATCATTAAGAAATATCAGTTAACATGTGCACTTTGTTGTAATGGGATGCCTGGAGCACCGTTCATGAAAGGATTGAACAATTTAAAAAATCATGAGGAAATTCTTACTCGAACCAAAAAATCTATTGATACTGCATCTGAATATGGTTTTCCAAATGTGATTGCCTTTGTTGGATACAAATGGTTCAATCCGGAGGATCCTTCCAGTGGTGAAATTTCGATAAATGAATGTGTTGAAAATTGCATCAAAGGTCTTCGTGAATTGTCTATGTACGCAGCTGACAAAAGTGTAACAATTTGTCTCGAACATCTCAATACACGTGACCGATCGCATCCAATGAAAGGTCATCCTGGTTATCAGGGAGATGACATTGATTTATGTGCTAATATTGTTCGTCGAGTCAACTCTCCGAATGTTCGTCTTTTGTTTGATATCTACCATGTACATATTATGCATGGCGATGTTAATAAACATTTACGAGATCATCACGATATTATCGGTCATATTCATACTGCAGGTTATCCCGGTAGAAATGAACTGGATGGTAAACAGGATATTTACTACTCGGATATTGTAACAACTATTCGAAAGATTGGATATAATGGTTATGTTGGCCATGAATTCATTCCAACTCGTGAACCTCACGATGGATTCTTTGCAGCAAAGAAAATATTCGATGTTTAACTCGATCAAGGCATTAATCGTGATCTTTCCCTCACATTTGCTCTTTCGTTCGTTGTTTGATTAACAAAATAAAACAATCGAGTCAAATTTGCTTTTCTTTCTCTGTTACTTTGACAAGTGCAAATGAAAGCATAGTCACTATCGACTATATTTATACCAGTGGAAACGTTTTGCTTGTCTTTGTATGAAATAAACTGAATTGAATTGTTAATATTTAACATGATAGAGCAAATCAGGCGCGAGAATCAAAATGCATGAAGATCGTCTGCTAGCGATTGTGACCTATTGGAAAAGTGAAGTGTATAATTTGTCAAATGAAATTCGGCGCTTGAAAAAAGATTTTCAACAGCAAATCGAACAGTGTCACAACGAAAATATTTTATTGAAACAAGCTTTAATCTCTAGAAAATCAAAAGATTTTCCATCCTTGATTGAAAATCTTCACATGAACGCAACGAAAATCGAAAAGTCCATTGAAGAAATGAACCAAAATTGTAAAAGGCAGTTGAATAATCGTTAAATTCTCTTATGTTCACCTGGACTATGTCCACAATCGCAAAGATTTGAACCACGTTTATGTTTTATGTATATCGGACATCGACAGATGAGACAAAAACTAATGTGAGGTTCGATACGACGTTGTGATCGATAACAACATGAACTACATGCACAGCCCATGATTGAAAATGAAAATTTCTTTGTTTTATTTCAAATACAATAACGACGTTCGTTTTCTTTTCTTCTTGTCAACGAGTTTATTTTTGCTCGTTCTTCAATATTTATTTTGAAACAAAAAATATCATTCTTTTCATTTCTCACGTTAATGCGCATAATCTATCATCGATAAGCGTATGCAGAGAGATAAGCCAGTGCGCGAGCCATTCATGTGAAACACGTCTGCATAAATACTCCTCAAGTTTTTGTCAACGCTGTATACGATGGAGTTCGATGAAGAGTCACATGTTGATAACGAGGAAGATAATATTGATCAGCAGAGAAAACGTTCATCAATACCTGATGTAACCCGACGAACGCCCTCGATAATAACTCGAATTACACCAGCAAATCCTGTTGCAACTCGTAACGAACATCTTCTTGTAACGGACATAACTCCATGTCGAAATTTCTCTCTGTTCTTCGGTCTCACACTTCGATCTATAGGAGTTATATTTGGTGATATCGGTACGTCTCCCTTGTACGTTGTCAATACAATTTTCGATTATGAACCAGATCCGTCTCAATGTATTGGTGCAATAAGTTTAATCATTTGGAATTTAATTATAGTTGTATCGATAAAATATGCAATTCTAATCTTAATGGCTGATAATCATGGTGAAGGTGGAACATTCGCTTTGTGCGGGTTGTTAACTGACGAAAGAATCAAGCTAAGCCGAAGAGTCAAACTTACGATTCTGATTGTGTCATTAGTAGCTGCTGCGATGTTACTCGGTGATGGAGCGTTGACACCAGCTGTATCTGTTTTATCGGCAATTGAAGGTTTACTTATTGATGTACCTAGCATAGAAAGCTGGATTGTTCCGATTGGTGTCATTATTATCGTGTTACTTTTTCTCGCGCAACGATGGGGAACATCGAGAATCGGAACTGCTTTTGGTCCGATCATGTTTCTCTGGTTTCTGTGTTTGTTTATTATTGGTATCTGGAGGACTACGATGAGACCTGAAATTTTGAAAGCATTTAATCCATGGGAAGCGTTCCATTATTTATTGAAAGAGAAAAAACGTGGATTTTATCAAATCGGCGGCGTATTCCTATCCGCAACTGGCCTTGAAGCACTGTACGCTGACTTAGGCCATTTCGGACGATGGCCAGTTCGTTGTGCTTGGTTTTTCGTTGTATTCCCAGCTGTTCTTTTCAACTATTTAGGACAAGGTGCATTGTTAATCTCGAATCCATCTTTAATTGATAATCCATTCTACCATTCCATACCTGAATGGTCCCATTGGCCAATGATTGTCTTAGCAACACTAGCAACGATAATCGCGTCCCAGGCAGTCATCACTGGAAGTTTTTCGTTAATAAGTCAAGCGATTGGTATGGAATGCTGTGTACCATTTAAAATCTATCATACATCGAAGACGATTATCGGACAAATCTACATTCCGATGATTAACTACATTTTAATGATTCTGACAATAATTATTATCGTTGGCTTTCAAAAAAGTTCTAGAATAACTAATGCTTACGGTGTAACGGTTTGTAGTGTTATGGTCATCACAACAATTTTATACATGTGCGTTTTGTACTTTACGTGGCATAAACCATGGTACGTAGTTCTTCCGTTTGGTTTATTCATCATTATTGATATGTATACATTGGCATCCAATGTAATCAAGATTCCAAATGGTGGTTGGGTTGCAATTGTTATTTCGTTTGGTTTTTTCATTTTTGGGTTCTGTTGGTTTTTCGGTCAGAGGAATTTACGACGATATCTCAAAGTTCACGCTCGAACAACAAGCCTTCATACCTTAGCATTGAGACTTGGAATATTACGCTCAAACTCACGACATAACTCACACAGTTCTCTTCCAGATCTGCCGACTATAGGTACAGCACATCGAATATCTTTCGTAGATCATGATTCCAATTCTGAATCTGATAACGATGAATGGGATTCATATAAAAGACCCATACATCATGTACATAGTAGCGTACGTTTGATCGAAAATATTCCGATTGGTTCATTATCGAATATGCCGTCTGTTATGAACGAAGAGAACACCATATCCGCTGTCATCACACCAACTGTCGGCTGTTTTCTAACACGTTCCTCTAAACATACACCGCATGTATTTGAAAACTTTCTCAATCGTACGTGCTCCGTTCCTCAAGTTACTATTTTTCTTCGTATTCGACATACAAAAACATCAACCGTCGATGTTAATCAACGCTTAATCGTGAAACAATATGGAGAAAATATCTTTCACATTACTGCATTATACGGTTATTCAGAAAATCGAATACAGCCATTTCAAGTTTTATTACTCGCACACAATCAGTACAATGTACCTGTGCCTACCAATGAGTCTAAGGTAACTATATACACACCGAATGAAACAATCAAAGTGAGAACAACGGGATGGCAAAAATGGATTCGTCGCTGGCCATTGTATCTCTATGCTATATTAAAGAGATTCTATCCAGGTTCAGCTGTGAACATCAAATTAGAATCGGAAAATACAATCAGTATTGGCATCTTAGCTGAATTGAAATAGTAATCGTCTTAACCTTTTTGAAAATTCTTTGTTCTAATCGCTTGAAATAACCAGAGAAAACATTCGGAACTAACCACAATATAAATTCCAATACCGAGGAAAACAATCGGAACGAGATATCGTGCACATTTTTGTGCGAGACTTAAAATTGGTGGAGAATTAATAAAATAGTATGAAATCATAAGCCAAACGAATACCATGACGAGAAAGATGATGATATAAACAATAATTTGCCATTGATATGCTTGAGCAAAGAGTGGAGTATAGATAGAAATATTATCCGCACTGTTAGCAAGAGTTATACTTGTTACTTTTAATGTTTCCAAAGAAAACAGATGATTAAGAATGGAAAAAATTCGATTCGAATTTGTTGCTGGCTTTTGTTCGTCAGTTTGTTTTTTGATTTCGAATCGGATTGACCCGTCGACGTCATTTCGACAGCGAATCATTTCAAGCTGAATGGTTGATACGGGTGAATCCGTTGGAATAATATCATCAATAGTTCCATGTTTTCTCTTTTTGTAGAATTCAATGATTAAATCCAGTATATTCTTCAATCCGATAAAGATCGGTAAAAATCCAAGAAAGCCAAGCATTTCAATGGGTAAGACAAATGAAATGAGATAGCCAGTCAGACTTATGATTAATAGGATAAAAAATCCGAAATATTGACCGATGAAAACGTGATGAACTTTCATTGAAGAATTGCCTAATGATATTTCAGTAAAGAAATTCATTAGAATAATCAGATCGTCTGCGTTCGTTGCGACGTATGAGATCAATGCAGTTAAGACTAGTTTTCCAACGTTTTTCTCGTGGACACTCATCATCTATACTTGTTGATGAAACTGTTCTTTCGATTTCTGTACTCTTACAAAGTCAACATAATACTCGACATTTCATGTTGCTTTTATTCGCGAAAAAGGTTAAACTCGATTACATCNAACAAAACTAATATAGATGTCTCTGAGAAACATTTGATGAAAGCGATGGTAATTTCGTTGGATGATTTGTAACCCATCCCTGGTAGTATATTCAATGAGAGGACGTCTGTAAAAACAAGTAGTTCTGTATCAGTTATCGACGAAGACACAACTGACAGAACTTGTGATTTACTAAAGAAAGATATCAAAGTCATAAAGAGGCTGTTATCATTTATATTGAGCTAATTTGCCTTTTCCTGCGTAAAACACAAAATGCACACGAAAATGAACGAGCAGTCAAGTAATGAGTACGGCTCGGTTTTGTCTGTTGAATGATACTAGACATCGTGTTATTTAACTATTTTCGCCCAGTCGGTCATTTTTCGTAACGGTGAGCTCTACGAATATTTTTATATAAATTTCAGCAGTCGATATTTTATATCATTCGTTATTTGAGTGGGGTTACGCTTTTTTATCTTTACATTTTCAATCCATCTGATTCTCGTTCTTATCTTTTTCTTTAGTCGATGTGTTTATCGAACAGCGAAGAGTAGCAATCATTTTTCTTGGTATATTCATGTCACATCCATTGAAATTTAAACAATCAATCGCCTATTGGTGTCTCGCTGAAACCGAATGGAAATGGAATATTGAACAAATTTGTCAATTGGCCGTTAGCCTAGGCATGAAAAGTATCGAACTTGCACCAACAGAAGCTTATTCAATCATTAAGAAATATCAGTTAACATGTGCACTTTGTTGTAATGGAATGCCTGGGGTACCGTTCATGAAAGGATTGAACAATTTAAAAAATCATGAGGAAATTCTTACTCGAATCAAAAAATCTATTGATACTGCATCTGAATATGGTTTTCCAAATGTGATTGCCTTTGTTGGATACAAATGGTTCCATCCGGAGGATCCTTCCAGTGGTGAAATTTCGATAAATGAATGTGTTGAAAGTTGTATCAAAGGTCTTCGTGAATTATCCGTGTACGCAGCTGACAAAGGTGTTACAATCTGTCTCGAACATCTCAATACACGTGATCGATCGCATCCGATGAAAGGTCATCCTGGTTATCAAGGAGATAATATTGATTTATGCGCTAATATTGTTCGTCGAGTCAACTCTCCGAATGTTCGTCTTTTGTTTGACATCTATCATGTACATATCATGCATGACGATGTTAACAAACATTTACGAGATCATTATGATATTATCGGTCATATTCATACTGCAGGTTATCCCGGTAGAAATGAACTAGATGACAAACAGGATATATACTATCCGGATATTGTAACAACTATTCGAAAGATTGGATATAATGGTTATGTTGGCCATGAATTCATTCCAACTCGTGAACCTCGCGATGGATTCTTTGCAGCAAAGAAGATATTCGATGTTTAACTCGATCAAGGCATTAATCGCGATCTTTCCATCATGTTTGCTCTTTCGTTCGCTGTTTGATTGACAAAATAAAACAATCGAATCAAATTTACTTTTCTCTCACTGTTGGCTTGACAAAAGTGCAAATGAAAGCATAATCACTATCGCCTATATGAAATAAACTCAATTGAATTGTTGATATCTAATATGATAAAGCAAATCAGGCGCGAGAATCGAAATGCATGAAGATCGTTTGCTTGCGATTGTGACTTATTGGAAAACTGAAGTGTGTAGTTTATCAAATGAAATTCGGCGCTTGAAAAAAGATTTTCAACAGCAAATCGAACAGTGTCAAAACGAAAATATTTTATTGAAACAAGCTTTAATTTCCACAAAATCAAAAGATTTTCCATCCTTGATTGAAAATCTTCACATGAACGCAACGAAAATCGAAAACTCCATTGAAGAAATGAACCGAAATTGTAAAAGACAGTTGAATAATCGTTAAATTCTCTTATGTTCACCTGGACTATGTCCACAATCACAAAGATTTGAACCACGTTTATGTTTTATGTATATCGGACATCGACAGATGAGACAAAAACTAATGTGAGGTTCGATACGACGTTGTGATCGATAACAACATGAACTACATGCACAGCCCATGATTGAAAATGAAAATTTCTTCGTTTTATTTCAAACACAACAGCGACGTTCGTTTTCTTTTCTTGTTGCCAACGAGATTATTTTTGCTTGTTCTTCAATATTTATTTTGAAACAAAACATATCATTCTTTTCCTCTCTCGCGTCAATGCGCATAATCTATCATCAAGAAGCGTATGCAAAAAGATAAGACGGAGTGCGAGCCATTCATGTGAAACACGTTTACATAAATACTCCTCAAGTTTTTGCCAACGTTGTATATAATGGAGTTCGATGAAGAGTCACATGTTGATAACGAGGAAGATAATGTCGATCAGCAGAGAAAACGTTCATCAATACCTGATGTAACCCGACGAACGGCATCGATAATAACTCGAATTACACCAGAAAATCCTGTTGCCACTCGTAACGAACATCTTCTTGTAACGGACATAACTCCATGTCGAAATTTCTCTCTGTTCTTTGGTCTCACGCTTCGATCTATAGGAGTTATATTTGGTGATATCGGTACATCTCCCTTGTACGTTGTCAATACAATTTTCGATTATGAACCAGATCCATCTCAATGTATTGGTGCAATAAGTTTAATCATTTGGAATTTGATTATAGTTGTATCGATAAAATATGCAATTCTAATCTTAATGGCTGATAATCATGGTGAAGGTGGAACATTCGCTTTGTGCGGGTTGTTAACTGACGAAAAAATCAAGCTAAGCCGAAGAGTCAAACTTACAATTCTGATTGTGTCATTAGTAGCTGCTGCGATGTTACTCGGCGATGGAGCGTTGACACCAGCTGTATCTGTTTTATCGGCGATTGAAGGTTTACTTATCGATGTGCCTAGCATAGAAAGCTGGATTGTTCCGATTGGTGTCGTTATTATCGTGTTACTTTTTCTCGCGCAACGATGGGGAACATCGAGAATCGGAATTGCTTTTGGTCCGATCATGTTTCTCTGGTTTCTGTCTTTGTTTATTATTGGTATCTGGCGAACTACAATGAGACCCGAAATTTTGAAAGCGTTCAATCCATGGGAAGCGTTTCACTATTTATTAAAAGAGAAAAAACGTGGATTTTATCAAATCGGCGGTGTGTTCTTATCCGCAACTGGTCTTGAAGCATTGTATGCTGATTTAGGCCATTTCGGACGATGGCCAGTTCGTTGTGCTTGGTTCTTCGTTGTATTCCCAGCAGTTCTTTTCAACTATTTAGGACAAGGTGCATTGTTAATCTCGGATCGATCTTTGATTGATAATCCATTCTACCATTCCATACCTGAATGGTCCCATTGGCCAATGATTGTCTTAGCAACACTAGCAACGATAATCGCGTCTCAGGCAGTCATCACTGGAAGTTTTTCGTTAATAAGTCAAGCGATTGGTATGGAATGCTGCGTACCATTTAAAATCTATCATACATCGAAGACGATTATCGGACAAATCTACATTCCGATGATTAACTACATTTTAATGATTCTGACAATAATTATCATCGTTGGCTTTCAAAAAAGTTCGAGAATAACCAATGCTTACGGTGTAACGGTTTGTAGTGTTATGGTCATCACAACAATTTTATACATGTGCGTTTTGTACTTTACGTGGCATAAACCATGGTACGTAGTTCTTCCGTTTGGTTTATTCATCATTATTGATATGTATACATTGGCATCCAATGTAATCAAGATTCCAAATGGTGGTTGGGTTGCAATTGTTATTTCGTTTGGTTTTTTCATTTTTGGGTTCTGTTGGTTTTTCGGTCAGAGGAATTTACGACGATATCTCAAAGTTCACGCTCGAACAACAAGCCTTCATACCTTAGCATTGCGACTTGGAATATTACGCTCAAACTCACGACATAACTCGCGCAATTCTCTTCCAGATCTGCCGACTATAGGTACAGCACATCGAATATCTTTCGTAGATCAAGATTCCAATTCTGAATCTGATAACGATGAATGGGATTCATATAAAAGACCTATGCATCATGTACACAGTAGCGTACGTTTGATCGAAAATATTCCGATTAGTTCATTATCGAATATGCCGCCTGTTATGAACGAAGAGAACACCATATCCGCTGTCATCACACCAACTGTCGGCTGTTTTCTAACCCGCTCCTCTAAACATACACCACACGTATTTGAAAACTTTCTCACTCGTACGTGCTCCGTTCCTCAAGTTACTATTTTTCTTCGTATTCGGCATACAAAAACATCAACTGTCGATGTTAATCAACGCTTAATCGTGAAACAATATGGAGAAAATATCTTTCACATCACTGCATTATACGGCTATTCAGAAAATCGAATACAGCCATTTCAAGTTTTATTACTCGCACACACTCAGTACAATGTACCTGTGCCTACCAACGAGTCCAAGGTAACTATATACACACCAAATGAAACAATTAAAGTGAGAACAACAGGATGGCAAACATGGATTCGTCGCTGGCCATTATATCTCTATGCTATATTAAAGAGATTCTATCCAGGTTCGGCTGTGAACATCAAATTAGAATCGGAAAATACAATCAGTATTGGTATCTTAGCTGAATTGAAATAGTAATCGTCTTAACCTTTTTGAAAATTCTTTGTTCTAATCGCTTGAAATAACCAGAGAAAACATTCGGAAGTAACCACAATATAAATTCCAATACCGAGGAAAACAATCGGAACGAGATATCGTGCACATTTTTGTGCGAGACTTAAAATTGGTGGAGAATTAATAAAATAGTATGAAATCATAAGCCAAACGAATACCATGACGAGAAAGATGATGATATAAACAATAATTTGCCATTGATATGCTTGAGCAAAGAGTGGAGTATAAATAGAAATATTATCCGCACTGTTGGCGAGAGTTATACTTATTACTTTCAATGTTTCCAAAGAAAATATATGATTAAGGATGGAGAGAATTCGATTCGAATTTGTTGCTGGCTCTTGTTCGTCAGTTTGTTTTTTGATTTCGAATCGGATTGACCCGTCGACGTCGTTTCGACAGCGAATCATTTCAAGCTGAATGGTTGATATGGGCGAATCCGTCGGAATAATATCATCAATAGTTCCATGTTTTCTCTTTTTGTAGAATTCAATGATTAAATCTAGTATAGTCTTCAATCCGATAAAGATCGGTAAAAATCCAAGAAAGCCAAGCATTTCAATGGGTAAGACAAATGAAATGAGATAGCCAGTCAGACTTATGATTAATAGGATAAAAAATCCGATATATTGACCGATGAAAACGTGATGAACTTTCATTGAGGAATTGCCTAATGATATTTCTGTAAAGAAATTCATTAGAATAATCAGATCGTCTGCGTTCGTTGCGACGTATGAGATCAATGCAGTTAAGACTAGTTTTCCAACGTTTTTCTCGTGGACACTCATCATCTATACTTGTTGATGAAACTTTTCTTTCGATTTCTGTACTCTTACAAAGTCAACATAATACTCGACATTTCATGTTGCTTTTATTCGCGAAAAAGGTTAAACTCGATTACATCTATTCAACATTTTCCTTTCGTTGCTTCCATCAAAAGGTCATCATTTGAGGCATATCAAAGACATTGAATATACCTGTAACAGATGTCATGCCAGTACCAAGAAAACTAAAATAGAATCGATTTGTGTTCTGTGGAATACGAAAGTAATAAACCGGATAAGTATAACCAGGTGCATAGAAATATTGGGGATTGGTAGTTGCAATTGCATTAGCATTGGTTGGATTGGTTTTAGATAAAGAGGAATAAACTAAGCATTCTATGCAATTCGTCGTAAAAGTAACGACGGTATCATTTGTTCGGATGAATGCTTTGGTATTTACTTGTACTGTATAGTAGGCACCCGCGACGGTGGATGTGAGTGACAACTGTTCACCAACTGAGACTACACGTGGCACATTGGAAATGAGAAAACTAATCAATGAAGTGGAAACAATTAATTCTGTGAAACTACTGAATGGAAGACCGTATTCATCAGTGGGATGCGATGCTAATTTTTGTAAAACAGATGTAGTAATTCCTGAACCGATGCCAACAATGATGACAGTCATGCCAAAATTGTCTTCTAATTGACGAATACGTGCTTCAGCAGCTAGATCTGGTGATGAGGTGAATATAACCGTCACTCGTGAAATCTTTTCCCGGCAAGACGTATGACATGCTGCATTAACCGAGTCTAGAGCTGCACTAAGACTTGATGGATTTAATTGTGTCGCTGTATATTGCTTCAAATCAACATTCTTAGAAACAGTCGTGGCAGAATTAGAGCCAAACGGCACGACTGTATCAACTGATGATGTAGATCCATAGAAGTAAACGCCAAAGTAAGGTGTCGAGCTTCCCGGTTGCAAATCAGTAACGATATTTTTCACAGTAATTTTTATTTGCCCAAATTGTACTGGAGTTAACCGTGAAGTGGTCTCATCGACTAAGATAAACAAATCGATCGCTCGATTGTTCATTGGATTGTCATAGATTCGTAGCTGATTGGCTTGTATTCCACTAAGGAACACCATTGCTAGTAAAAAATGAGTTAACATAGTCGTAGAGTCCGGCTTTCGCTATTGTATGATTGCTAGTAATAGTTTTTGAATATCTACCTGAAAAAGATTTACATCAACAACAGCTTTATATAGATAATTAAGAAGTGACGTTCTCTTTCTGCGAAAGACAAACTGGCAAGGATAATGTAACGTGTAATCGTATGAGATAATCTGCATCTGGTATGTAAAACTGAGGTTTTTCGCGCGCAGCATTTTCTGCGAAAATAAATGTTGAGTGAAATACGTTGTCTGATAACCACTAACATATTATTTTTCTCGCATATCGTCACTTCTATCGACCGCCAACTATCTATGATATTTACTCAATTCGAAACAAGATACCACATATTTTCTATTACCATGTAAATATATAATACAACAAAAATAATCTGTAAAATACTAATACACATGACCACATTGTCTACAGAACTGCGTAATAGTCTGACTGCAGTACCGTGGAGATGCAACGCTGCCTTAGACTTGGTAGATTGGTGATACTTCATGACTGATTATATTTGTTGGCTGTAATGGATCAAATTGTGCGATTTCAATGGTGATCTAATGACAGAAGTAAATATATGAAATTGAAAATTGTAAGGGTCAATGTATACTCACGTGACATAGAATTCTTCCGGGGGGAAAAAGCGGATCCTATGAAATTTTTGGATCCTCATCGGTCCTCATGGAGTGTGGTATCTCAAAAAGCGTGAATTCATATCAATTCTAAATGTGAGGAGCTATGAGGATCTACAAGGATCCAAAAATTTCAAAGGATCCGCTTGTTACTCCTTGGATGGAACTCTATATAGAAAATAACGGCGACTATTTTGAGCATCTAATAAAATAAACATACAAATATTTTTCCTTTTTTGCATTCTATTTTTATGTTGGCGGAGCCTTTTCTTAGTTATAACTACTATAGATTTAATCTAACAGGATACTGGAACTAAATCCAAGATGAATTTGCTCTGTTGGTTATTGAAAATGAGAACTTATACTATATTCTGTCTTAAAAAGACATTCAATATTTACGGCTTTATAGAATTTTAAACGTCAGGCTCAGAACTTTTTTCGTACGCCCTAAATATAACCGCTAAAGTTTTCGAAAAAAACATTATCTAGAACGGTCAGTCTAAAAAAAAAACTTATATATAATATGCAAAACTCATCGTAAAAAAGGTAAACCATAGTGTATTTGATAGCGGCGAACTTGCTCTATCAAATGAACATTAAAAAATTCGACAAATTTGCCTTTTAGGATTTTAGACAACTTTGATCCTGATCAATCACAACCAAACGTATAGCCCAACATTACGAAATAATCATAAGATTCCGATTGATCAAGCTTTGCATGTGCGCAAAGCATTTTCGCGACGATTTCACATGATTATAACTGTGTAAAATTAGAGATATTTGAATTGCGTTATGCTACGCTTTGCATTTGTTGCTCATGGTGTGTCATGAGATTTGCTTGCGTCTTATATTTACAGTAGCAAAGCGTACTGATAGAAATAATTGCAATGTATTTTGTGCGATTGGAGTGCAAGTAAAACGAATCAACAGTGACGACATCGACACGCATGGTGACGTCCACATTGTCGAACAAAATACTGTTAACTGTAAGGTGATTTGGTTTGTTTTGGCAAGATTTTCATACACAAATATTCGTACGATTATGTTCTTCTCTTTTGTATTCATGCAATAAGTATAAGAAAGTCTAGAACATATCCTATAGAAAAATCGAAGTATATAGTAATGTCGAAATCATTCTCTCATCATAGTAAGAACGATAGAAAAGACATTTGCAAAACCGTACACTGTTTATATTCTTCATTTTATTTTTGTTTTCGTTATCAGACGATGTCTTCAGACAAAAATGATCAGACACAAATTAACTTCAACTCATATTGGGAATATTGCTCTCGACCGACAAGTAATCAATCAGACGATCAATTATTGTCTCATGATTCAGATGTTGGTTCACAATGGTACTCTGTGACATTACCACACGTTCCTGCATCCGATCAGCAATATAATTACTGGTATCGAAAGCATTTCGATTGGATCATACCTGATGAACGACACGAACAGCAGGTTTATCTTTTCTTTGACTCGTGCGATGACGAGGAACAGCAGTCGAATGCACCGAATATAACCGGTAGTATTTGGTTAAATGATAAAGAAATTCTCTCGAGTTCGCCATTACAAGACAAATCAATTGAATTGACCAACCATTTAGTACAATCTTGCCAATCGAGTGAGGATGGTAATAAGTCAAGCAATGTCTTCCTTGTTCATTCCATTGGTACAAGGTTAACTCTCAATGCTCGTCTCATTGTGTTTGGCACAATGATTTGGACTTCGGCACAATTGAAAACAGAAAGCAGAAGCGATCAAGACGTTGATGAATCGAATTCTGACGAAGAGAATAATAATGTTGACTACACAGTTCGCGTCGATGGTGCCGATAGGCGTATCAGCGTTGTATTTTCAAGTCCTAACGAAGACTATCAATCCTCACTGCCGACTTTTAACCGATTTCATGTCGTCGAAGAGGAAGAACACTTAGAAAATATCCCAATCGTACCTCGTCTTACAATTGTTATTCTAATTGTTGGGACAAGAGGTGACGTTCAACCATTTATTGCGTGAGTATGTCAAAATATCTGTTTATAAAGAAAAATGCTCCTCGTTTAGTCTCGGTAAAGAACTTCTAGCCGTTGGTCATCGTGTTCGATTAGCTACACACGAAGTATTTCGATCTTTTGTTCGTGAAAATGGTCTAGAATTCTATCCACTAGCTGGAAATCCAGCTGATCTAATGTCATTTATGGTGAAGAATGCAGGTATTATTCCTTCGATGAGTAGTATCGTGGCAGGAGATGTTGGAAAACATCGTCATATTCTTGCCGACATTCTGAAATCAACTTGGTTCGCGTGTACGGCTAACGATGATGAAACATCGTTACCATTTACTGCTGAAGCAATCATTGCTAATCCACCATCGTTCGGTCATATACATTGTGCAGAAAAACTGCAAATTCCTCTCCATATGATGTTTACGATGCCATGGTCTCCTACCACTTCTTTTCCGCATCCATTCTGCAACATCGATAGTTCGAGAGGTCCAACAGGAAAAATCAATTTCCATTCCTATCATGCTGTTGAGATGCTCGTAAGCTTTTAATCAGAAAGGAGTATCTACTAGTTACTATCAATTTCTTTTATGTAATAGACATGGTCCGGCATGCGCGGTATTATCAACCATTTCCGTAGGAAAGTTCTTGGACTCTCTTCATTGCATGCACAGGAAGCGACAAGTTTACTTGTTGCCGAATCTGTGCCACATACGTACTGCTGGTCGCCAGCACTTGTTTCGAAACCACCAGACTGGCAGTCACATATAAATATTTCCGGTTTTTTCTTTCTTGATCTATGCACTGCTTACACGAATCCACCGCAAGATCTACTCGATTTTCTTGGCATTGATAAAGATCGTCCTCAGGATGAACCGAAATTACCTGCACCAATCTATATTGGCTTTGGTTCAATTACCGGACATGATTCTCGACGCCTCCTTGACGTTGTTCTTGACGCTCTCGAACGAACCGGTCATCGTGCCGTCCTATCTGGTCTTGCTACAGATGCCGATCAAATGCCTAAGAACGTTTTTAAAATCGGAAGTGTTCCACACGATTGGCTTTTTCAATATGGTGAGTAAACTTGAATATTTAGCGAGTATTTCTACGGGGGGTTTTCTAATAGTGTGGGCTGTTTGTCATCATGGTGGAGCAGGTACAACAGCAGCTGGTCTGCGTGCTGGTAAACCAACGATTGTTGTACCGTTCTTTGGCGATCAATTCTTTTGGGGTAACGTTATCGAGAAGAGTGGAGCTGGTCCTAGTCCTCTGCCTGGAAGATCTATCACAGCGTCGGCATTAGCTGACGCGTTCGTGTTTGCGAGTCAACCTGCTGTACGGCAATCAGTTGAACATATTCGTGAATGTATTTTGAAAGAAAACGGTTGTCAGGCAGCAGTTCGTTCATTTCATGCCAATCTGCCGCATGCTCTCCTGCGTAGCGATCTCGAATCAACGTTTGCCGCTTGTTATAGAATCAATGGACTCAATATTCAAATATCACGTCCAGTTGCTCATGTTCTTCTTTCGGCAAACGTTATAGATGCGTCACAACTTCATTCGCATCATATTTGCAGATGGCGAGCAAAAAGTGAACGAAAATCGCAGAAGCTTAGTGATGATTTTTCTGGCGATATCAAAAGATCACACTCGCGAACAATGACTGATAACGATATCCATCTATCATTAGTCAGTAGCAGCAGCGCTGGAACTCTTGGATTATATAGTTATAATAATACAGAAAGTTCATCATTTCAGCCATCACTCTCGTCTCAGACAGTAAGTGATACATCCGACAGTGTATATTCATTTGGCAATAACGAAAGGTATGTTACCGGAAGGAGATTTTCTCAATGAGCTCATTGATTTACGATGATGAAAACACGATTTTTTTGTTTGTTTTAGTGAGACGAAAAAGGATCAGGAATCTGATGACAATAAATCGAGAACAAGTTTTTCATCAGCTGTATTGTCACTGTGTCATAAGCGAAAATCGAATCTTCTCAAGTTTCTGAAACGATCACGATTTGGTCATCAAGAAAGTGATGAACTTCATTTCACTGCTGATGCTTTAATTGCTACTACAAAATGTGCAATACAACCTGCAGTTTGTTCCATTCCAAAATCTCCAAACTGGTTTAGTACGAATTCACCAGAGCATACTTGCGTGAGCGCATTAATTCAGACGACTGAGACACAATCTTGTCCTAAAGACAAAGATTCGAAATCACCCTCAGCCATTATCCAGGCTGCAGTAGCGATATCAGGTTTCGAGCCAAAAGCGTGTGAACAAATCCTTCAAGAATTCGACCAAATGAAAACGAGACAACACCAGGTCTTGTCTCCTTCACCCGTATTTAAAAGACAGTCAAAGCATAAATTTCATTTTCGGCGACAACGCAGCCATTCCACTTCTGAACTCGAACAAAACGAAGAATGTTTTTGATTGTTGTTCTTATTTTTCATTTTGGAAAAATATTCGTGCTTGCAATAATACAAAATTTTCTATTTCAGTTGCCAGCTAGAAGTGGACTGTTTGAGTTTTATTAAAAAGTATTTTCATACAGAAATCTTTATCATACATTAATTTAATTGACAATCTCCTACGTGGGGAAAAAACTATCTAGAGTCAACCAAAATTCATTCTTTTACGCATAGTTCATATGCTCACAAAACATTAACCAAATCTCATATTAACCTTTTGGAGTTCTGGTAAGGCCTTTTGTGGGACGAGCAGTAGTCGTGGTAGTACTTCCACCTTTTGTATAAAACGTTGACTGAGTAGTTTTACAACAAGCACGGTTACTTGGACAGCACTGGTATGCTGTACTCGAAGGTGTCGTAGACGTTGTTGGTGGTGTTGTAGTTGTACTCATAATACTTATGCTCCCAGTACTACTTACGGTGGTAGATCTGGTGGCTTTCGTTCGCATAGTTTTTGTTTTTGTTGTTGTTGTCGTGCTGCTGCTGTCGGTGGTACTAGTCGTACTCGCACCACTCCTGCTTGTCGTAGTAGTTCTCGTGGTTCTAGTTCGCACCGTTGTTGTTCTTGTTCTTGTCGTGCTGCTGCTACTGCCGCCGCCGCCGCCAGTACTCATTGAGGTGATGGATCTGGTGATCTTGGTTTGCATTGTTGTTGATGTTGCCCATGATGATTTTGTTCCTCTGCCTCCCGTTGTTGTGGTCGTACTTGCTGCTAAAGTAGTATCTGTGGCTGAATCACAAAAGAAATCACTTTAGCTTTGCTTTTCTCATCTTCTCATACATATTTACCTTCAGAGTCTTTCTTGACCATCGTTGGAATTAGAGCAGCAACAGCAATCAACATACCAGCCACGCAAGCGCCAGCAATAGCCAGTGCAATAAAACGTCGATTTCTTGTCCAAAACCTAATCCACAAATACATAGTTATGGTGAGAGCGACATGGAAAAAGATAGAACATACGTTGCATGTGATCGTTTCGATTCAATAACACGAAGTTCTCTCATATCCATTCGCACTTGTCGTGCTGCGCGTTCAGACGCCATACCCGCTAATTCTCTAGTCGCCATCAGTCTTTTGACAAATAAACGCGAACTATTTCACCGAGTAAAATGAAAGTTTGTTTGAAATTATTTATTTGTAGACATATATCGACGTCATCAGCTTTTTAAACAAAACAATCAAGAGAACGTTATTTTAGAACTCGAACAACTCTCGATTTTTCTCTTTGTCTATATATACAACGCATTAGTATTGAAGAATATAGAGACGGCGTTTTGTTTTCGAAACTATTAATGATTTTTGTTATATTTTCCGCAACGCGCGTGATTGCTGTTAATGCTAGAAGCAACAATTGAAAAGATTTGCGAAAATATTCAATGCATAAACATTTAGGAGGAGCAAAATGTGTACTTTCCGTCTAGAGAAAATTTTTACGCCAATGATGTTCGCCAGAATAATAGTTAACGGGCTAAGTTTATTTCTCTCGAAGATAACTCCTTTTCCAATCGAACAAGTAAATCAAATACCAATACCAATTGTTTTCATGTTCATTTATTATGAAAGAAAAGAAAAACAAGTTTTCAATTCACTAAAAGCATCGCTCTTCGTTTTCTTTCTCTCGAAGAATAATAGTTCGCGCAAAATACATGTTACGATGTACGCGGCGGTAAAATTTTCATTCTAATCGAATCTTTCACTTGCCAAGTAAGACATCGAATGCTCCCTCCCATCATGCAAACGTTCTCAGCCGGCACTGCGATGACAGATTTGTCCGTATACGATTGAAATTGTTTCAACATTTCATCATCATGCTTGCTATTGAACGTCGGCATATAAATGTAATGATCGGTGACAATTGAATTGACATAAACATTGCGAGCTGTAGTGAAATTTTTCCAGGTTTCATCGACAAAATAATTCGGAGTTTCGATAATCTCGACATTGGGAAACGAAGCTTTTAATTCACTGATAATTTCCGAATGTAATGGTTCAGTTTCACTTGCAAATAAGATCCGATCATCGGTGGCCCACATAACCATTCCATCTGCATGTCCAGTTGTATCACCTGGTAATTGTTTGATAATAGCAATTTCATCCACACCAAGTATTTGTCGAAGTTTTTCTTTCGCACTTGCTTTTGTTAGCGAAGGATTGTCTTGGAGGACACGATCAGTGATAATCACTCGTGTTCCAGATGGATTATCGACGATATTTCCTGCATCGAGAATAATATCGGATTTTTCAAAAAAATGAACATCATGTTTTGAACACCAACGAAGAAAACTGTTTTCAACATATTTTGAATCCGACAGCTTTATGTATGACGGTGCATATTTGAATTTGATTTGCCGAGTAGGTATTGCAGGAGAAAAATCACGAATCCATATATCATCAATCTGCGCTTCGATTAACTTGTTTGGATCGATCTTTCCTTGGAAAGATGGAAGAGTATCCGTATCGGCAAGAATGATCAAATCATCTTTTCCATTAGCAAGTTTAGCAAAATTTGTCATAAACTCGATAATATCCGCGAATTTCTCTGAATAATACTTGGATTTTATCGATGGTGCAGCTAACACCAGAAGAGTTTTTACTTTGCTTTCCATGAACGTACTCAATAAAAGTCGAACGACACCTAGCGATTCGAAATTTCCAATTGATTATGTGTCACTTGTGGGAGCTTGTTTTTTGCTGCATTTGCTTTTATACTCGCATCATTAGTCATATATAGTTTATATCATTCGTTATTATATTATAGATCTTATACAGGAGAAAAAATGAATCGCTTTAGTTTGACTGATGTAAATCCCTACAACAGAACGACAGCTATTTACTTAAAACGTGAAATGACCAATGAAAAGGGAAGCCTCCGTCATGTACTGTCACATGTCGCTACCATACGCGTGCGTGTAACAATAGCAAGGTTCACAAATTGAGGGAATATTTAAAATATTTATATATGATAAGTTCATTGTTTTTTCCTCTGAAAAAATCGATGTATGCCATTGTCAAAGCACTTTTCGGGACATCTGTTTTCAATGTATCTGGATGAAGTAAACTGTATAGTTGGTTGTGAGTGATTGAGTATACTACGGAAAATGAAATAAGTCATCAGAAAATTGTGAAACATTGAGCAACTATAGCAATAGCCTATCAGAAAAAACTACATGTTATACCGAGACCGAGCGCCACAAGCTTATTTTATTGGTGGAACAGCTTGTTGTGTGATTGGCGCATTGCTGTTGAATTGTCTCGAAACGGATGATTTTTCTATCCTATTTCGTCCTGACTGATTGAATTGTTGGGATAAGTCGACAAAAAGCCATGCCAAGCCCGGTGGTCCATGTTGGTTACGCATTAGGATTCGGAACATTGATCATGACGGCAACTAAAGGATCTTTTACTGCTAGTCATTGTCTACTCTTAGCTGTGAACAGTTTCTTCGGACCTGATATTGGATCTTTTATCGGATGGTGTCTATCGCTAACATTTCCGGCACTGGCAGATACAGCTATGAGTTATATACACGATAGCATTGGTTATATTACATTGATAGCACCTCTCATCGCTTTCTTATCTTCGAAATTATTGAAAAAATGCAGTCGTTGGTGTGACGAGAATAATTCCAGTTTGATTTCATTAAATCTGAAAAATTGTTATTTATTATCGATTGCTGGTTGTTTGTTACATTTTCAAATTGATCACATCTTCGAAGAGAATGGCAAAGATAAGTTTTATCAATGGATCCTATCAACTGGTTATTTTCAAAAGCCGACGCCACCATTTTTACCATTATCAGTCATTTTTGTTGGAGCGTGTACATTATCGTTGTTTTTTGGATTTGCTTGGATTCATCTATCAACAAGAGAAACCTTATCAGTCAGATTAAAATATACGTTAATATTATTTGTATCTGTGACAATTATTTATCTAACGTATTTAGCAGTTTCGCAAATTATTCTGAAAAAAATTGCTGTTGTTGGGGAAGAAGCAGATCTGGGTGTAATGATTTTCTTAATAATATTTCACATTTTACCTTTCATTCTCTGTTTGCTTTCTATACAACATTGATCATCGTGATTTTTTTGTATGATAAGAAACACAAAGGAAATAGAATGTCACAGCTGTTGCATTTTTTCTTTTTCTTCTGCTCAAGAAAAAAGTCGATGTCATTCGATTCCGCGTCGTTCATTTCCAATACATGTCGTCGTACTATTATATTTCATCCAATCCGATTCCATATACGATTCTTTGTAGTTTATCTTCGGTACAAATTCAAAAGTTACGATCTGGTCTGAATTTTCTCGAACTTCCATCGAGAGATCCAAGTAAAAGCAAAGCAAAATTTATTCGCTTGATAATCTATCAAAACCCGGACAAAACTTTGATTGTTTGTCGAAACCTATGTCGTCACGCAGGGGGAAACTTTGTTCATGATATCGAAGACGCACCACAAATCGTGCGGTGTGCATTTCATGGATGGAAACTCAATGTTCAAACATTAGAATATACTCATCCGGCCGATTGTCTCAAGCAAAAACGGTTAGAGATTGATCAAACCAATGAGAATGAATGGTTGATCTTAGAACCAGCATTGTACGATCCATGGATGATCGATGCGAAAGAAAAACAAGTTTTACAGCCTGATGAATTAACTGTTACCTTTATTAGTCACGCTTGTATAGAAATTCAAGCTGGTCCGACCCGATTGGTCATCGATCCATGGTTAATTGGTCCGGCTTATGATCGAAGTTGGTGGTTGTTACATGATATCGATGAGAATTCTTTGGAAAGGATCGCCAATGCTGATGGAATTTTCATCTCGAAATCCACTCCGGACCATTTCAATCGATGTACTCTAAGACGTATTGTGCAACTCAATCCGGGTATTCATGTTTATTCTCCGGAAATGTTGATTAGTTCGCTTGAACAATTAGGATTTGTTAATACACATTCCATTCGATTGGGAATTTGGGAAGAAATGCCGACGAGTGAATGTCGTATGATGATTTTACCTGATCATAAACATCCATATGATGACTGTGCATTCCTGTTCGAATATAAAGGCTATCGAATATTGAATTTAGTCGATTGTTCAAGTCCGAATGGAGATTTTCTTCCCTATGGTGTTGATGTTTTACTGACAAATTTTACTTCGAACAAAAATGCTTATCCATCATGTTTTATCGATCAATTCAACGAGAAGAAAGTATTGCAACTGGCGAAAAACAAAGATGAAAAGTTTCTTAAAAGTATCATCAGGTTTATTCAATTGAGTAATCCAACTGTCTGGATTCCAGTTGGTGGTTACTTTCTCGAAGCAGACGAACAGATTCGATGTCTAAACTGGAAAAATGATCCGATGGATGTTGCTGAGCAACTTCGAACACGATTCCGATATTTAAAAACATGGTGTCCTTTTCCGAATGGAAAATATGATGTCGGAAGTAGTACTGGAGATTCGCCAAAGAGATCGGTGGATGATTATTTAGCGAAATCGTGGGATTTCCAGTATTATAATGATCAATTCGAGGGAATTTTGAATAATTCATCTTTAGAAACAATGAAAGGTGTTGAAGAATATTTCAAATGGACGTTATTCAATAGCTATGATCTTATTCTTCACATAGTCGAAGTTAAGGATGAATTTTCTGATATAATTCAGGAATATTATATTGATTTTCTCAATTCATTTCCGTCATTTCCTCCATCTCGTCCAATAGATCGTCCTTACTTACGTATTCGTATCCATGCATCAGTTGTCCGCCATGTATTTCTTCATGGTTTGTCATGGAATTATGTCTTCAATAGTTTCAGTGGAAGATATCTCGCCCAACCAGATGTCTATCACCGAAAGTTCTGGAATCATTTCAAATACAATCTGCCAAGCACTCCTCCTCGAATTGATGAATCGTCTGAACAATTATGATTAACTCCTTATTGTTTTATTAGGCTTTTTATTCGTACAAGAAAAATCGAGAATGATATTGTCGTGTTTATTATGTAGAATAATAAATTATGGTTCAGGATGTGGTACACTCATATTCCACCGACGATGAGGATAGGAATTTTTGTGACCACCTGGTACCCAATCTCTTGGGTGTTGAACAACAGATGATGATGCAGCTTCTGTTTCCATTTCATTCATCGTTGTCTTTCGTTTCGTTGGTCTACTTGGCGTATGCCCATAATACCCAGGTCCGCGGTAATGATCCTGGTAAGTTGTAATAGGTGCCTTTGAACTTGACGAACGTCCGGCTGTGTACGGACGTTCTTCAACATAGGAGGGATACTGAACATACTGAGCAGCATTAACACTAGCATTAGCAGATGCGATGCATTCCGGACATGAACTACTCGAAGTATTTTGACTCGAAGTATAATACGTAGGATAATATTGTTGTTGTCTGAGTGCTCCAATATCATTTCGAAGGTCACTTAGTTCACGGCGAATAGCGGCAGTTTCAGATAGTAGCGAACTATTTGGACAATAGTGGCCGCAATACGACACTTGATAAGGATTGTAATAGGATACTGTAGCCGTACATGGACGTCGATGAATGCATTGATCTACAGGTTCGGTGATGTCGATTTGAAATCGTTCTGGTAATTCCATGAGATTGTCTAAAATCAGTTCCCGTCACTCGCTGGTAGTGGAATAGAAATGCGTGTTTTATTTTTCTGTTGACAACACTCGAACGTTTGATTTTGGCTTTGTTCTGAAACACTACCAAGGCAACGAGAGAAAGGGAATGTTTATTTCGTTGATGTGTTCTCTTTCTTACTTTGTAGTCGTAATGCGATGCATTTTGTAAATACATTTTATTTTGAGTTAACGACAACAAGAAAGAAAAGGAATGTATGAAAATGATCGATTATCAAAATAATTTGTCAATTCTGTTCTGGTGGTGACGTTCGATTGACGACAAAAAAAAAGAAATTTGAGAATAGATGGCGAAGACTTATTATTCTTTGTTTTTTATATTATAGAACAAAATTGACATCGCAGTGATCTATGAAGGGAAAATGAAATTGAATTCCGCCTAGATGCTCTTTTTGACATATTCTCTATTTATTATCATTAAAAACAATGAAGAGAAAAAAGATAACGCGTCGATGTAATGTTATCTCGCTTATGCTCGAGCATTTAGACGAAGAAAAAAAAGTATAAGATATGGTTGTTCCAAAATTGAAATTCATTCGAACACTTTGGGGCGCTGAAGCTCAATTTTCAACAGACATCAACGTTCTTCTCGCTGAAATTCATCGTTTAGGTTATGCAGGCGTCGAAGTGACTCTTAGCGATATTCATCGTGTTTCAGCTAATGATCCCGATGCTTTTCACCGCGCATTAAAAGCTCATCAATTAGAGTTAGTTGGATTAGCGCAGACAAACTATCCAACTTATAAAGATGGTACTTGGCAAGATTTACCAATCGATCAACATATCACGAATCTTGATATTCATCTGAAGGAGTTTTTGCCGTACAATCCTATACATATAAATATTCAAGGAGGTCAGGATTCCTGGTCGCGCGAAGAGAATGAAGAATTCATTGAGAAAGCATTGCAAGTACAAGCAAAATATCCACAATTGACAGCATCGCACGAAGTAATTATTACACATCTCTCGATCGTTTCTTATATGAATTTCTAGACACATCGAACGCGTGTACTCTACAACCCATTCATCACTGCACATCTTATCAAACGTTTCCCTAATCTACGCATCACAGCAGATTATTCACATTTTGTGCTTGTCTGTGAACGCTTATTAAATGATGCAACTGATGATGAACGTTTTCGATTGTTTGCTTCGCGTGTAGATCATCTACACGCTCGTGTTGGTACTGCTGAGCATCCCCAAATCAGTAATCCTCGGGAATCTCCGATGGAATGCGAACAGATGCAACGCTGGTGGGAGATGATATGGGATGCGCAAAAAGACCGCGAGTGGATTACTTTAGTGCCTGAGTACGGACCAGCACCATATGCAATGACGGCTGATATTGATGTCTGGGCTTTGACAAATCAGGAAATGGAACGCCAAAAGAAAAACTACGATCAGTGGGCAAGCAAAAACCAAAAATAACATTCAAAACTAGACAGACTCTTTTTCTATTGATTAAATAACATATAATCTAAATCAGAAGTATACATTAATTTAATGAAAAAATTAATTTGTATGACTTGAAGGCAGTTTTGCTGACAAAAGTGTATCTAAATATAATAATATGATCACTGTGCTCTTCGTTCATTTGCATAGCCATGAGAAATCTTTTTTTATGGATTGAGACTGTAAAGAAACACACATGATTCACTTTTTTCTCATTTGTGACTGAGCGAGGTACAGTATGTCGTCAACTACGGAATTAGTACGGTCTCTCACAATCTATGCTGGTATACCTATATTCACCATTGGAACAATAGGAAATCTACTGAACGTGCGTTGTCTATGGCGAACTCGTCGCAATCCCTGTGCTTTTATATTCATAAGCTTATCACTAATAAATTGTCTGGTTTTATTCTATGGTTTATTTACGCGAATCTTAGGTGTAGGTTTCAATCTCGACTGGGCAACGAGCAACGTAATTTGGTGTAAATGTCGTGCGGCATTTAGTCAAGCAGTCTCTTTCATGTCGTTAACATGTGTTTGTTTGGCGAGTATCGATCGATACTTTGCAAGTTGTCGAGAAGAAAAATATCGCCGTTTAAGTCGGTTATCTTATGCAATATGTGCTGTCCTGTTAACGTGTGTATTCTGGCTGCTGCATTCAATTCCGGATTTGATCTATGGGACTATAGCGCGAAACGCAGTGACAGGAGTCGTGACCTGTACAAGTTCTGCGCCTAAGGATTTTATAAACTATCAAATATACGTTTCACTGCCCATGTATCTTGGTGTGTTTCCCGCCCTGATTTTAATCGCGTCAGGCTTATTCACGTATAGAAATACGAGTCAATTACAAGCTGAACGTCAACGTGAGGTGATACAGAAACAACTGACGAAAATGATGCTTGTACAGATACCAATCATACTTGTTTCAACTTTACCATATATTGTATTTACGGAATATGCTATCTTTTCGGCGACAACAGCGAAGTCTACTGCACAACGAGCGACCGAGAGTATACTTAGTAATTCGATTACACTGTTGTTTTACTTATCATTCGCCACGTCGTTTTTCGTCTTTTTCGTATCGTCGAATTCGTTTCGACACGAAGCGAAATTATTTATACTCTGCCGAAAGCGAGAGTCCGATGGAAATACTCAAGTACAACCTTTCTCGACAGTTGCTGTGAAAAATGCCAATGTATAAGATTGTTTCAGACAAATGAGTTCACAGGACAAAGGTTTACGTTTTGATTCACTTCTGTAGTTTTGTTTGTGAGAAAAAAAATTCCTGGTGAAGAACTTGAAAGTAATTGTTCTGGATTTCTTTATATCGACATGTCGAATTTCGTGACAAAAGCGAAGCAAGTTAATAAATGTTCTGAAAATCGGCTTGCTTTGTTATTGCAGCGAGATAAAAGAAGAATTGGCAAAACTCCAGTCGGTGACGTAAGAACAGCATACAGAAACAGTTGCTGATTATGTATGGAAGAGTGCAGCGTAAAAGTTATGATAGATTTATCGAAACAAATATGTTCCACGTGATCAATTCACTGCTCTAGACTTTCGATGTTTTGTATAAGATTAAGAAGCATTTTACGAAAACTTTTCTTTCTATGTCGTAAACTGATGAAGTAATTCACAATCAAAACAATGAAGTGAATATTTACCTATTCTTTAAAAACAAGAACAAATCGTGTGGGGGCTATTTCAAAGGAATTATTATCCAACGAATTTTGGGTGTTGTTTCTCTATTTATGTACTACAAGTTTATACTTGCTTATTTTTTCTCTCTCATTCTTTCTCCTCCAGTCTGAAACAGTCTATAAACAAACAAATGCATATATTTCCAGCACAATAGACGAAAGGCACTTCATTCTTACTTGTCCAAACGGTAGTGGCTTGATATTTGTACTGCTTTTCAAAAATGTCCGCATTCGGCGAAGGAGATATGGTAAGTTTTTGAGCCACCCACAGCTAACTTGTCTCTCGGTGTATTAATATGTATCGTAATTGGCTTTTATCTAGGGATCTCGTCGTGCAGCACGACAAGTGCGAATGGATATGAGAGAACTTCGTGTTATTGAATCGAAACGATCACATGCAACGTATGTTCTATCTTTTTCTATGTCGCTCTCATCATAACTATGCATTTGTGGATTAGGTTTTGGACAAGAAATCGACGTTTTATTGCACTGGCTATTGCTGGCGCTTGCGTGGCTGGTATGCTGATTGCTGTTGCTGCTCTAATTCCAACGATGGTCAAGAAAGACTCCGAAGGTAAATATGTATGAGAAGATGAGAAAAGCAAAGCTAAAGTGATTTCTTTTGTGATTCAGCCACAGATACTACTTTAGAAGTAAGTACGACCACAACAACGGGGGGCAGAGGAACAAAATCATCATGGGCAACATCAACAACAATGCAAACCAAGATCACCAGATCCATCACCTCAATGAGTACTGGCGGCGGCGGCAGTAGCAGCAGCACGACAAAAACAAGAACAACAACGGTGCGAACTAGAACCACGAGAACTACTACGACAAGCAGGAGTGGTGCGAGTACGACTAGTACCACCGACAGCAGCAGCAGCACGACAACAACAACAAAAACAAAAACTATGCGAACCAAAGCCACCAGATCTACCACCGTAAGTAGTACTGGGAGCATAAGTATTATGAGTACAACTACAACGCCACCAACAACGTCTATGACACCTTCGAGTACAGCATACCAGTGCTGTCCAAGTAACCGTGCTTGTTGTAAAACTACTCAGTCAACGTTTTATACAAAAGGTGGAAGTACTACCACGACTACTGCTCGTCCCACAAAAGGCCTTACCAGAACTCCAAAAGGTTAATGTGAGATTTGACGAAAGATTTATCAACAGTAAACCAATTGTCGAACAATGACACTAGCTTGTATATTTTTCTAGTGGAAGAACAAAACAGATTTGGATGAATTGGATAAATCTGTTCCACGAAATTTTTCTGGTAGAATGCATTTAACTGTTTGAATCTCGATATATAGAAATTTCTTGTTTAATAAAATAAATAATAAATCGTTGTGATGATCTTAAAACAAGCCGTCTGAATAAGAGAAAAAATGCATTTTAAGTTTGAACTTATTCAGGAATAAAATTCACATGTTCCTTTCGGACTGCTTAATGTAAAGCGAACAGAAAAAAAGAATTTGTTTCGGTTTACACGCGTGGTGCAGAACACGTCACCAATTCAATGAAATGCGTCGAACTTTTTTCATTACTATTATTAAAATAAGTATCGCATGCTGTTGCATTGTATATCTATTCAAATTCTTAGCAAACAATGTTTCCAACCGATCAGCATACATCCGAACGCGTCCCCTCACCATTTGGTGTAATGACTATCATATCAGGTACTGAAATAATTCTCATTTCTTCATGTGATTTCGACTTCTCCTAGTCCAATATACGATATTAAACATCAATTGAAGCTATTCAACGTTGTGTTTCTCGACAAAAGTCTATCAGGTGCTTGTCATGAGACGAAAACGTGTGCTAAGAATTTGAAAATCTTACATCAAGGTAATGCCATGATGCCTACGGAAAAAGTCCGACAAGAATTTTACGAAGCGTACAAAGATGACGTCGAAATGAACCGAGTGGATATCTTCATGTGTTTTCATCCGGTGGCGATGTGTGAATTATTCATGCCGTTTAATCGAACAATAATCGTTCTTGCTTCTACTCGCTACGAACTAGGACGATACAAAAAAGAGGCATGGATGAATTGGAATAAAAACCTTCAAATCATCGCTAAAAATCATCGGTAATCAATTAGGAAATTCTCAAATTATGGAGGATAACTGTCTAACTTTAGAAATGTGATATCTGCAAATAATCTTTATGATGCGGAATACATTCGTTATTTTACCGGAATTAAACCCATTGTTTTGCCATCTTTATGCACTTATACAAATGCATCATATCAGCCCAATATGCACAAACCAGTTTTAATCGCACCGATACATGGAAAACAATTTCATACAGAATTTCGATTAAATTTAAGTAACGCTTTGGAAAAATTGAAAATCTCAATCAATGTAAGTGACCTACGCGAAGTTTATAAAGACCGCTACGAATACTCTCAACTTGTTCAACATCCAGCCATCATTTATGTACCATATCAAGTTTCATTGATGAGTTTATTCGAACAATACCGAATGAATATTCCCTTATTTTTCCCGTCACTTGATCTTCTTGCCGATTGGCATTTCGCGTATCGTGTTGTTCGCGAACGAACTTGGGGCGGGGTCATCGAAGATCTTCGTAACTCTTCACTTATATCCGGTGTTTTGGACAAGCACCGTCCTGATCCGAACAACGAATTCGATCGAAATGCTATCTATTACTGGTTAAAATTCTCTGATTACTATCAATGGCCATATATAACCTATTTCGATTCTGTTGATGATCTCGCTGTGAAACTAAGTCAAACAAACTTGACGGACATTAGTGAAAAAATGAGTTTATATAATGCACATGTAAAACAAGATTTACATGAAAAGTGGCGTGGAATACTTGAGAAAATAAACTAGATTCTGTGTGTGAACCGAATGCCTCTGATAAATGAATGATTAGCTCGGATTTATTGATGGCTTTCTAACACGGAGATTTACAAGTAGATTCTTTGTATTTGACAAACAAAGTTCTTATTATTCTTGATAATGATCAATGATAACATGACGTGTGTGTGCGATCTTATTAGAAAAGAACACGTAGGTATAGTTTTTGAAGATCATCCTTATTGGATGCGTTTAACTTTCTTTTTCTTTGTTTCTTGACGATTTTTCCGTTGCTTTGTTGCCGCAGCGTTTCTTGCATTGAGTTCTTCAAATGCTTTCACTATTCTATAGAATAAACACTGAAATGAATAGTCTATCATTCGTTCTGCTCTCACCGTTGTTGATCAGCTCGTTTAAGTGTGTCGAAATCATAAATTTCACGAGCTCCTTCCAATTTCCGTGTTTCAGGATGTTTCCAAAAACAGTCGAAATGATTCCAAGCGGTACTCTTGTAGCCTTCTTCGTCTTGTAACATCAATGCTATCCGTAATTGATTGTGTTCGATCTTTTCATCACATCCGTGACACATTGCTCGTGAAGATTTAGCATAATCTGCTTTACTATGATAACTAACACGACGGCTAGCTGATTCTCCTAATTCGTGGTTGGCGAATCTCTTCAACATTCGTAATAAAGACTGAGAATAACAAATACAGAAGTTAGCAAGTTTATCTTTATGTATCTATTACTTTATCTCATTGCAAAACAAAATCAAGATGTTGTGAAAGATATATGTATGCAAAATTGTTGGCCAAGTGAATATCAAATCATTCAGGTACGATAAATAACGACTACTGACATTGGCATAGATCTTTTACTCTCAGTTTCATATTATAAGCATCATGAGGGCTACTCTTTTATAAGCAAATTATACCTATATGCATCTTTTCAATTGCAAAGAACCCACAGCAAGAAGAGCATCAGGTGCAAAGCTTTCATTCATGGATTTTTTCATCATGTAGAATGATAGAAACCCATGCGTTCTTCTACAAAATCAACTTGCGAAGTGATTCTCGCCCAAAAAATGTTTGTTGTCTTTTTAGTTTTATTTGATAATCATACAAAATCAAAATACCTCTGCTTCCATATGTTGAACAACAAAATACGAACAAAAAAATATATATACTTAGTCTCATGTTCGCTTTTGCCTTTGAAACTTAAGTGTGTAATAGAATAATTCACGTTTCAAAAATAAGTTTTCATTCCTACAAAACCCGATAGCAAAACAGCGGAAAACAGCACTTCAATTCTGTTTGCTGCAGAGTGAAGTCTGGTAGCGATCGTATTACACTTCGAGTCTGCAGGATTGATAGCCGAAATGACTTTGCTATCTTCACTCAATAATAGACTAAGAGAAGAGCCAAATAGGCTGAATGGCATTTTGAAGTCCTTTGGCATGTTGACCTCGCTGAATATAATTGGTTTACTTGCACACGTACCAATTCCATCGGCTTGTCCTATGATTCGTAATTTGGTTTCATTTGCGACAGCTGAAGTAGTAATATAATCAAAAAGACAGCAGCACGTAAGTTTGTTACACTTCGTGTCAGTACTCCAAGTACCAATCCAATCCGGTGCCGCTGCAGAATCACTTTCAACGACTGCATCTATTCAATACAGCAAACGGTATGTAAATTCATAATGCATCAATATTCTTTCGTACGTACTTGCTTTTATAACTGTCATCAAAATGCTTGTAGTCGCAAAGATATACCAAAGTTTGCTTGTCATTGTTCAATAGATGATTTGTAAAAGATGAATAGTAATCAATCAAAATTTAAGTGTGACGAGATGCTTCGATGAATATTTAAATATATATAAATACACCCGAAACAAGAAGGCTTTGGACAACGTCAACGTTAAAAAGATTATCTTCACTTGTTATATGTAATACGATGACAAACTTTAAAATATAATGTGAAATTCTCTTATCAAAAAATTACTCATGTTTTACACTGTTGATATATGACGCTAGTGGTTGTAGTTTTAACCGCCATGTTTTTGATTGTGCTTCAAATGTAACAGTAAATGACTCTGTATATGAAGGTTGCTTTTAGTGATACGTATAACACTCATTCGTCCTCCTTTTTTTTTCTCCCTAATCAATGATTCACATGTAAAGAGAAGAGAATGTAAAATTGTCGTATTTGTCATCTAACAGCTTGCTGTTAACTTATCCTGCGTCACTCTGGTACTATTGACATATGAACGCACCTGAGAATTTTTGTCCACATAGTTCTTTCATAGATCTGCTCGATTTTGTCGAATAGATTTATTTAGTTTAATAAATTTCCACGGAAGAGAATAAATTGAGATCTTTTTTTTCGAAGTGATTAGTTTCTTGGAAGAGCATACTTTTTTACAAATATGAGCGCTTTACGTTCGAATTCTGCTCGATTGTACATAAATTCTCCACCCATTCCTGAAGAAAAATAGAAATCCGTTTGAAAAAAGACGTCAAGAGCATATCAGCATAACTAACCGTGATTTAGTATAAATTGAAGGTTAGGATGGTCAATATAATCGACAAGAGCTCTGATGATTTCAACTAGTGAACGTCTAGGGCTCCATAGAAGATCGCGTTTCACCGTTTCCGAAGACAGACGACCTGAATGAAAAACAAATTGGTATTTTCGTTAAAGATTAAATCTAAATGAATTTACTCACCATCATCTGCTACACTTATATGATAAATAGGAGTAAGAAAGCGTATTTCAGGTGGGTCTGATGGATACATTGTTGGTAGCGTTATTTCTATTCGAAATGAACCTTCTCTGTATACGGATGAATTGGGAAATATTCGTCCTATGATGGTAGGACAGTTTGAACTGGCACCGGTAATTTTTTCATTATCATCATCATCATCATCATCATTATCAAATGGTGAGCTTTCTAGAACAAATTTAACATCGCTTTTGGCATCCTGACACAATTTTAACTTTGTAATTTGGAAGTAAAGCTCTTTGTTTAGCCGTGATCCAAACATTATATGCAACACGAAGTCGTATAATACAGTTTTTTGTATTTTTGATTGATTACTAAAAACAACTGAAATAGCTACAGGTTTTCTTGTACTTCCTATAGCCTTACTTGTACCTTCTCACGCTGCGATATGAATAACAGAACGAAAGGTGTAGTTCATTTCTATTATTTTCTTTCTTTTCTGTTTGCGTAGCGCATCATACCACGCAGCACAGGTAGTCATAATTTTCTGTCGCCAAGGCTATTTGTTGGAAATTACCAAGTTGCATCTACATATTTATTCTTATTATCCTTATGAACATACAAAAAGTTGGATTCTTGCATTTTCTAAGGGTGATTAGGATATGGTTAAGACACAGATATTATACCCAGCTGTAGTTTAAAAACACAAGGCGCAACGTATGGCATGCCGGTTAGCTGCGGAATACCAAGTCATAGTGCATCCAACTGAGACAACTCCCATTGTTTATAGTGCGGCAACACTAATGTGTAGAAAACGTGAAAGTTTCACGAGATTTGTCGGGAAAATGTATAATAAATTAGATTTTGACGTAATTGTCGATCGATGATGAGATGAAAACGATACATTTGATGTTTCGCGTCCTTCAAAGCCGCACAAGAATGAGAAGCTTGTAGAATTCTTTTCTGCAGAACTCATTTTACCTTAGGTACATGCGGAGTAGAAAACATGCATCTAAGTCTACGGTTATGCTCTGTTTGTGAGAGGGAAACGGTGGCGATGCAATAGTGTTTCACACAATGAGATAGATTGAACAACAACATTAGCAGATTTGAAATGTCGCTAGCGATGCATCGCATAAAATCACGCTACGTGTAAAAGATTACATCATGGTAATATGTTTAATGAATGATTCGGTATTATTTTGTACGAAACTGGACCTATATGCAGTGATAGTATAGGAACAAATCATGGTTATATTGCAAAATGAAACGAGCTCTCATTACCGATTCAGATTTTTTTTCTATTCTCATCTGAGTTGCACATGTTTATAATGTGTAGAGCAAATGCCGAATGAATTTATTTCGTAAATTCTATGCATAAGTTATCAATTCCAAACGATGTTTCTCTGCCTTTTGCACTTGACTTCGAATCCTCAGCTGAGAAAGAGACAGTGTCCAGGTATGACCAATCCAGATCTACACGTTGCGATTGCATTTGTAATGTGATTCTTCTTGTATTGGAAATTGTTCCACCACGCTTGCCTGTAATTTCTAATATAAGGTTGTTGTTCGAAGCAGATGCTACTATCAACGATTTCAAACTAAAACTCTTAGCAGCATTATTGATCATGTGTAGATTTTGACCATCTTTATTCACTGCAATAAAATGACCACTTGTCAAGGCATTAGAATAGCCTGACAAGCCATTAATCTGCTCATGATAAGTGACATTCATATAATTCGCATTTACCCATTGAAAACCAGAGTATCCAGGTGGAATGGGTTGTGGTATGCGAACAGCATTAAGAATATCATCAAACGTTATTAACCTTGGACATTCTTCGTAAAAAGAAAATAATACGAATTGTGAGTCAAAACAATGTAACGTTACTCGGTTGGACAGGAGTCGTGGCTGTAGTTGACCACGGTATCGATGTCGTTGATGTAACTACTACACCAAAAAGAATTTGTAAAAGTTTTCGATAAAATGCTACCATTGGACGGCAATACCTGTTTGTTGAGTTGTCGCTACTTATAGAGAAGGATTGTAATGGAGAAAGACTAGTTCTGTATTTACTTGTCGTTGGTGGACACACCCGTTGATCAATCATTGACACAGGATAACAAACCGGTGAATTCTGACATCGAGGATGATGAACGCAGATCGTATCCGACGACTGACAAGTGTTATTTGCAGAATTGCATGGCGAAAGATGCGAACAACTTGGCCAAAGAAAACCGCATACACCAGTGTCGTCAGCATTCGCCATATGAAAACAACCGCAGGCACTATTTACCGAACATTGCCCGTATTGACCAACGTTCTGACATACTTGGGACCTCACTTGAGCTATGATACTAAAATGAAAAACTCGGAACCAACTTTAAAATAACGAAGATAGCACTCACCTGAGCAGAAAGAGTGCGAAATACGAGATGGTGCTTTTCGTCATATTGAGTGATTGATATACAAGCGGTATCGAGCTGATATTAATTTAAGAAAAAACGGAATATGCCGAGTAATTCTGCATATCATGTTTCACATATTTATTCGATCCAAGTAGAAAACAAGAAGATTTATATAAGATTACGAAAAAAATTCGAGGTAATGAAGATCACCACGTGACTCTTTCAAAGAGAGAATACCATGTTTTAATATTATTTGAATTGTCTTAGAATTTTATCGTTCCAACATTCCTGTCTTGAACTAAATCACAGATGAAAATCTTTCCTTGGCAATATTGTTCGTTATTCTTATGGATATATTTAAAGATAAATTCGCAGATGAAATCAGCGATAACCATCCAACTAATTCCCGATCCTGAACGAATCGAATAATACAGACTATCGGTCTAAGTTCACCGAATGAAAACTCACCAATAGCTAAAAACAGATAATACAAATCGAATCCTCCCGCTTCGCCAGTGATTGCCAATACAAAACGAAGTCCATAAACTTTGGTCAACGTGCGATATTCAATCCCGTTGACACGATATTTATTCACATATCTAAAACCAAGACCGATGTAGTAGCAAAGAGGAACTAATGCATATCCTACCGGTAATTGATTCCTGGTGAAAAAAGATCTTCTCCATCCTGCAGCAATTTAAAAGAGTAAGTAGGAAAACATCCGGTACGGTCGATTTCGAAATCGAAATTACATTGCCAGTTTTGCTTGATCTCGATTAAACCGCCCTAGTAGAATTCAAAGGAGAATATATAACAGAATATGGAATCATTCCAGTATTACATGAGAATACAATGCCGTCAGATTCTTTGTGGAATCTTCCTTGTGAAGTCTTTCAAGAATATAACCAATACGAAAAATCGGACAACGTGCAGCATTATCAGGATTGAACCGACAGGAGAATTTTGTGTCATCATTCACAGTTCGTCTATAGAAATCAACGAAAATGAGTGTCAACGAAAACAAGAGAGAAAAGCCAACGTACAGTTTTATGTTGAATTCGCCGAACGACACGATTGTTTTAATAAAAACAGTAAAATTCTGCAGATCACTCACATCAAGTTGATCGTCTCTAAAACAGAAATTAATCTAGATTTTTCTATTTGGAATTAATCGAACATCGCACGTCGAATTGGATAGTTCTTCAGGACACCAAGCATTTATTTCACAGACGCGTTTCGTTCGATCTTCAAAACTGGGCACACATTTTCCCGTTTGAAAACCTACGTACAAAAACCGTATAGTATAAGACAACAAGCATCGATCTGCACATCTGTTTACCAAATGTATTATTTGTTGGTTTTCCTTGTTTACAAGGATTATTTATTTCATTACAGAACAATTGTTCATTCAACGCCTATATTTTCACACATACGTATGCGATGTTTGTTACAACTGAATTGCGAACCTACACTCGGACAGACACTGAGTGTTTGGTCGTAAGTAATTGTTTTGCGAGTGGTGATGAAGAACGCATTTTCTTCCTGTAATCATAGAATTCATTTGGCTAAGGGAAATAGAGTGCTGAGTGATACATACGATTGGTGGAATAGCGAATTCGCTTGCATCCCATAAAGCTTGCGTTTGGTTGTCTAAATATATATTCAAAGAAAATCATCCTATATCTGTGAAATGTCTGCTGGGATACCAGGGAGGACTAATGGATTCCCTACTACAACACGTCCGATTCCTTTGACTTTGATAATGCTTGAGCCATGTGGTTCTTGAAACCGTTGGTATCCTTTTCTTCTCCAGACAATATAGCTAAGAAAGATAATTGGGATCATGGAATAAAACAAAACGTCTGTGACTACTAACAGAAAGATATAGGACAAAATAATAAGTTGAAGTGCACGATGTAGTATGCCGACGAACGTGCGTTGTACTTCGATTTCTCGCACACTCGAGTAGTTGAAAAAGAAAGCAGATATTCCCGATGAGAATTTATGCAAATTTTCTGATACAGCCATTGATTAAATAAAACTACATTGAACTGTACGCAAAGGAAAATATATACTTGTAAAAACTCTTCAGAAAGATATTTGATTCTTTCGCCCGGCAGCTTTTCCGTCTTGCTTTTGTTGACGTAGATATCAATCGGCTCCGTGTTCAACAAGAAAGAAAAAAAAAACAAAATTGATTATTTCTGTTGTATGAAAATCAAACAGAAAAGTCAGTCATCTGATCAGTTATTCTCACTTGTGAGTGCAAACAAATATGAGTCATCGGTTTTGTCAGATGCAGTTTCCACTTTATATTAAAAGGAATAAACAAAACATAAAAAAGAGTCTTTTTAGCCGGCTGCACCTATCATTTAGACTTAGTCTTCTTTCAAAACTTCGGTTTCGACGATCTTGCGCACAGCTTCTAAATCGTCCTCAGTGGCAATGAATGGTAGATTTCGTTTGGTGTAAACCGTATTCATAGTTTGAATTAATTTCGTGAAAAATATATTTAAATCACGAGGATGTCGTAGGAGCCGTATGTATTTGCTGCATAACTTCTCGTCGCCAAATAACGAACATATATCTGGTAAGCGACGGCATTGATGTTTTGCTTGTTTTCGTAAGTGATCCAAAACATAGTTGGCATAATTGATCAGTTTGAGTTCGTCCCATTCTAGTTTAGTGACAGGAATCTTGTCTTGCCGACTCCACGAAATATTAAATGGAGCTTTCGGTATTTCCGGAATAAAGAAGTGAAAGGAAAGCTTATTGAGTTTATTACCGCCATTACCCCAATTACCCAATGCCATTTGCAGAACTTCATCATTAACTGAAGAGTTCACAAACGTTTGCAATGCGCTGAAGTTGACGTCTTGTTTATCGAAAAAGATCTCTGTTTCATCAAGCGAATCCATTATCACCGTTATACCAATATCCACCATGTTGAGAAAGTTCACAAGTATGCGTAATTGATCACGATAAGAACGCTCTAGTAGTGATGCTAAATCGTATCCGGTTTTAACCTTCATTGCTACTAGTACTTTGAGTGCATCCGTATTTGTACGGTCCAGTTTGACTCTAATATCTTGATGTTTCGCGGTCAAATCGTTGAACACTTTTCTGTCGAGGATTGATTCCGAAATGGCATCATCACACAATTTTCTACTCCAAAAAAACCAAGTAGAAGTCTTTGTTTCAGGAAGTAATAGTTCAAACATGTTGCATAACGTTTGGGAATTCTTTGTTGAATAAAATCCTAATAGAGCAGCAATATCTTTACGGATTTGTAAGGTAAGTCGATTAATGTTTTGTTTTACGGATGGAAAGTATTTTTCGTCAACAAGAACTGCCAACATCTCAGTTAACCAGTAGTGGCAAACTTTAAAGATGAATTCAAGTTATACATATGTGCAACATAATGCGTGTGTGGGCATTGGATAATTCCCAGTATATGAAATACATGTGAAAGGAAAATCCGACATATGCTGTAATGGACATCTATGTAACCAAAATTAAGAAATGATACTAATGCTTAGGAGTTCGTACAAAACATTCGGAACAAAAATTGATGCGTTTGGATTATCCGATATTACGTGTTGATAGTGTTATTTGCACGCAGTATATAAAACTCGATTCGCGATGCTATAATTAGTATGACAGTCTTCTTTTTCGTTTTATGCAACATTATGAGATATCACTGAAGGCCAAAGAAAAAGTGTTGCCGTGAACGGAACAAATCCTTGGGAGATTTTCTGATTCCAATCAGCAATCGGTTGAAATTGATTTTTTCGAAAACAATTCGCTGATGCCGCATTACAATAAGGTGCTACGATCACAAGTGTGCACAATCCTTGACTACTTTGTAGTTTAGCAAGGTTAATTAAATGTGTCGCGATGCCTCGTCGATGATAATTCTTGTTAACACCTATTTGCTTTATGTAATGAATCGTCGGAGATGAAACCAATTGTATCCATTGTTGATCAGCTATTGAATTCTTGTCGAGAATAAGCTCTCCATGTTGGGAGTCTGTATCTTTACGAAGATATTCGATGGCTGTTAATAATAAATAACCTGCTAATCGATTTTCAGCAGTATCCACGATGCAGATTAATACTGATTGTGGAGACGATAGAATATCTTTGAGTTTTCCTAATGACCATTGGTGAACAAGAAAACCAGCTTCATCTGTAGAGTTTCTCATATTTTCGAATAATAAACTTGATTGACATTCAATAACTAATTGAGATATTCGATCGAGTTCAACATGGTTTCCATTGATGGCATATCCAATTAAATATTCGCTGAAATCTTCCTTGCGAACCAAACCATTGTACAAATCGTCCTCGAATAACGATCGTACATCCATTGTATCGGCCATCCTTGCTTTTCTTCTCTACGCATGGTTTTAAAACATAGATAACTCGTTTTGTCGTTCTGTCGATTGTGAGAAAAGAATCACGTTGCTTAATCGATCCGAAATTTGTTTTATCACATGTTTTTTTCTTCACGTGGAATTATTTATTTTTCATCTAATCAGCGTGTAGTTTAAATACTTAAGACTCAGACTAGTAAACACGAACATTGTCTTAGGAATCTTCGTAGTGCTCGAATATTTTCTTTGTTTTTCTCTTGGAAGCTTGATGTTCTGATTTTGAATTAGATTGGGGTGCTAATTCTGTCTGAACTTGCTTTTCAAAATAAACTCTAAGAACGTCACGAGCTTTTTGAACCTAAGACGATCAAATCAATGATTCGAATTCATTTTCTTCTCGCTTAAAACACAATCGGCGGGATTAAAGTTCATCATCGCCCAATTCGAGTAGCATCCCTGTTATTTTGCCTTTGTCATTTTCGTTGCCATCTGACAACTGTTGAATTATTGCGAAAAGACATTCGCCAAATGCTTGTTTTCTTTCTTGCTTTGTCGTTGCAGTTTGAAGAAGACTTTTGGAGTTCGGCCATTGCCGGCATTTATAGCACTTCAAAGAATAACTCAAATCTACCTATGTGTTTTGATTCAAACTATATCAATTGCAGGTGGATCAAACACTCGTTGAAATTGTTCGACTTGAGATACATCAATCCATGCTAATCTTATACATGCTGAACAGGCACGATTAGGACGGGAAGCCATTTTGTATTGCAGATAAAGATTTTAAAAAAATTGTTTCTTTTTATTCTACGTGTTCGATAGACGCTATGAATCATACATCAATTACGAAATAAAGTCGAACTCGAACAAATCACTCATGTTCGGAGTGATAGTTGCTATCGTGAAAAACGAAACATTATGTTTAACTTATATGTTTCACTTCGAAAAGGCTTATTTGCAGTTGTATTATTTCCAGCGTCGTTTCGTGCATGCAAACATCTGAACAAACGAAACTATGGCTACGAGTTAGGCAAGAGGAGCATGAATACACTTTTTGCCAGAAAAAAAACAGTGATCAGACGTTTGCTGCATGATGGAGAGTAAAAGTCGTAAATTCTAAAGATAAGAACAAAAATAATTATAAACGGGTTGGAGCGTTTTGCGACAAACTAAAACTTCTCGGTAAATACTTCACCTATAGAACGTATACGGTTATATATTTGTCGCCGAAAATTCTCACAAATAGTCTGATGGCTTGAGTTCGTGAGAACGACGTACAACCTGAGCAGGAAGAAATCTTCTCTCATGACAAAAAAAACGCACTCACTTCTTTATTATATTATAGATATCTCTGACCGATCTTAGTGAACAATTCGCACGCCATATCCTTTATTATTTCAGTGTTAAGTGTTAGAATCAACTGCAACGTATATATATGGCAAGCTCAACTTCCATGAATATATCAACCCTCATATGCGCAATAATTGTCGCACTGCTTATCAAAACCAACGAAATATCTGCTGCTTCCCAAAGTTATGACTCCACTTGCAGTTGTCTTGTACTCAACGGGAGTGTTTGCATGCATTATTCATGCAAAACAACAGTATCAATATCCTGCTTTGCTAGTGTGAGTCGTGTCGAACTTCCAGATGGCTCATCGAAATCTTTATCTCATCTACAAATCGGCGATCATGTACGAGTGAATAAAAACCACATCTACGAGCCAGTTATTGCTTTCATTCATGCAAAACATCATGGTCTCTTCGATTT
>CAJNOJ010000480.1:0-62978 GCA_905250025.1 Adineta ricciae
TATCTTCTAATACTATAACTGGTTGCTAATTTGAAGATTTTTGATCACGTTGATCGAAAAAGAGCATAGGAAGTCATGTAAATCTCAAAGGCCGGCATCGGAATCCCATTTCGCTGAAAAACTGCTATCTCAAATCCTATTGGTCGAAAAATGATGACTCATGTTTCGGATGACTCATACCAATGACTCATCTAACAAATGACTCATGTGGATGCTAGGTGTGAATTGTCTATCGAAGTTACCTGCTAAAATATTGAAGTGATTCGGTAGTTGGAAGTTGAAGAAATGAGCTTAAACGTCTTTTACATCTCCTTTTATACCCTACTAACGATATTTTCCATTGTTATTTAAATCATCCAATAAACAATCGAGGTAAATGCGGTAACTGCGTCGCAAATGCGCGCAACTGTGACACAGGAAGCGCAGTATCATTTATGTGGCTGACTGCGATAACTGCGGCGCAGCTGCGATCGCAAATGCGTCACAGTAAGCGCAGTATCGTGTATGTGACTCTGGCTGCGGCCACTGCGACGCAGTTACGCGCAACTGCGTCGCAAAAAAGCCAATGCGCGCAATTGCGACGCAGCTACTAAAAAAGAGGCGACATGGGCTTGGTATTGCCAATGAAAAATGATCGACAAATGATGTTCTTGTCGGTTGGTTAACACAAACCATCAGTCGAATTCGTCAATTGCCATCCGAAACAGCCGTTAAAGTCGGTATGGCATTGAATACTCGAATAGTCTTACCAGATATCGATGAAAACTACTTTAGTAATGCCAGTTTTTACATTTGTTTTTCTTTTGTGAAACACGACCCGAAGGAGAGTGTTGAAGCGTTTAAGGACAAAAATTTTTACCACTTCCCTCCGCCCCCTCACCCATCACAGACCGTTACGAAATTCATAGTTTGACCAAAAGATTCAAAGGTCATTAGGCATAAACGGTTAACTACATACGGGTGCGCTGTAATAGTCTAGCTTATATAGAGAGTAAATATTCATAGGTTTAATAGTCTATTTGCAGTAGAAACATCTACAGCGGATGTATTTGCTATTAAGCTAACTGTTCCTTTCTTTTTGTAAGACAGGACTCGCAGAAAGATGTTAAAGAGTTTTGGAAGACAGAGGGATTTTCCGCCCGCAAATCCTTATCCCGTAGATCATTACGGACTCTAACGGGACTTATTGTTGCCACCTGCCTTTTGGCACGCATGTAACCTATAACCCGTCTGTCCTGGATTTGTTACTATACTTGACCGTAATTCACTGTTTTCTGTAAAGACGTGCACCTAAAAAATGAAGAGCGAGAGCTTGTTAGGAAAAAATCCAAATAAACTGTGTATCATTGTCTCACAGACAGGTTCGTTCTCAACTTGGTTACACTGACGCGCGTAAATCGCGTCACAGATCGTTATCCGCTAATGGAAGCGCAGTAAGAAGCATCACATATTTGTGATTGATGAAGCAAAAAGTTCTTAAAAAACAGCGGAAATCGCTATTTGCAATCATATATTATTTTCAACAGCATAAGTTTAAATAAATAGGAATGCAGACTGCGAAATAAATTGACCACTATATGTGCTTAAAGTTTCTCCAGGTGGGCCGTTTTTCACATTTTTAATCCCGTTAGAGATTGCGCTGAAAGCTTTTTCAGTACTAACGAAAGTTGTATACGGTCTAAGAATATGATATGTAAATGAGAGTCTTGTTGTTTTTTTTCTCATACTGTAAATGTTGATTCTTTATTTGTAATTCAAGAATTAGTTTTCTAATTTATATTGTAAGAATAGACAGATCAGAAACATGAAACTCCACTTCTATAAATTCATTATAAAATCTTCAATAATCGATGTATGTAACAAATAGGAATTAGCAACATAGAATATACACAATTTCTTTAAATAGACACGTCACTAATCGATTAGTACATGAACGATTGTGTTCGTGTTCGTATTGGAGACTACAGAAAGATTAGCTGCTTATAAATTCTTTTTCTTAATTTATTTCGCGTTGTGTTGTTCATGGTAACGGCAGTGTTAAAAGAAGGCAAGAATACATTATCAATTAAGATGATCGTAGTAGAATATTCAAAAGTAGAAAAACAGTGATTATCTTTTGGCTTTATTGCTATTTAGTTTTGTGGTGTTTTCAGGAACAAATATTTACTTTAAAAGTGAGATCTTTTCGTATTTATTATGTCCGATAATCAACAATCCGAATTGAGTTGACATTCGTCAAAATAAAAGCAAAACGATTAGAAAATAGTATTCATGGCAGTTATCTGAGTTTGATAATTAATTAGGACAATCAACTCAAATAGGATTCTTTTATTTTGATGAAAGATAAAATATTACATTTTCTATTTCTCATGCACTATATTGAGTAAGATAGTTATTGAAATTTTTCTCATCTTCACAACTACATGTTAGAACAACGACGCATTATTCCAAATAATGATAAAATAAGACACTGAATAGAATATGATAAAAACTAAAAGACAACTTAAAAAGAAAGAAACTCGGAAAAAGGAATATTAATTATGAGGTTCTCTATTCATGACGACAAAGAAAAAATCATCAAGCTACTGTTTCTTCGAAGATTTACATGTACCCAGGTCGATCATTCCGACGACTCGATCCGTTGAAATCTGAATCGGTTCCGGTACAGCTCTTCTCGATTCCAGCAAGTTCCGGCAGGTTCCTTGCCGCCGGAACCGACCGTGGCATAATAACCTGGGTATTTTGTTTCTTCCCAGACCTTATTATCGTGCAAATCTTTTTGTGCATTAGGTGGTGCGTTTGGTTTTAGCATTTTCTGTTTTTGTTGCTTGATGTAATTCATTGCGCACACAATTTCGCACATTATCCTATATGATCCAGAAAAAAAACATAATGAGTTTGAATATCTCTAAAATATTACATCACCTCATCAGCCATGCCGTTTTTCTGATTTTCGATGTATGTGCAACAAATGTTTGTACAGAAATACAAAGTTAAAAGCTGCTTTTATAGATATATTTTGGTTTCTCTAACCACATGTATTTGAGAAATGTGAGCGGTTCTCTCTTTCTATTCTTTTATAGACGAGAAGAAATGCTGGATCTTTCACAGTTTCAATAATTATTTGAATTTTTTTATCAGTTTAATTTGGAAAGGCTGCATTCTGTACGTCTCTCTCTTCCCCTCTTCAGTTGAGTATGAAAACCTGAAAAAAAAAGCTTGCTGAGGATTGATTCCATGGAGAAAATGTCTGTTCACTGTTTTATGACAACTGAAATTTTAATAAATAGTTCTGTAAATTAAACAGACTATCCACCAATAATTACGATCGTTAAATAAGTAATTAAATGATTGAGAATCAAATTTTTCGTAGTTGACGATTGGTCCTTTCATCAAGTTATTGTTTTCAACTGAAAACGATTACATAAAATCTTCATGATAATATGTCAAGAGAGAAAAGTATTAGAGATCTTTTATTCGACTCTCTTTGTTTCAATCTCGATCCAAAACTGAATCGAACATGAATACTGTAATAACAAAAAGAGAGAAAGAAATGCCAATGAAATACCGAGACGAGCAAGTACAGGAGTACTTAACGAATACGTGAAAACATTTCAGTAATATGCCTGTAACAGAAAGGGAGATATGATAGATTATTATGAGTTAAAACAGATCAAAACGTCTCATTCTTCAACAGCATGCATTCCTCAATAATTTTTATCAATGGAATGTATGTTTATTTTAAGGGATCGGACAGCCAGAAATTTAACATGAAGTTAACCAATACAATTCACGTTGCTATGTAAAAGGGCCAATCATGTTTCTTAATTCAACATTATTTTTTCGGTGTAATTGACCCCTTAGTCTGTCTGTTTTGATCCTTAACACAATGTATCAAGCAAATCGCGAGCTTATTGGACGAGTTTATCGTCTATTGTGCGAATATTTTCAGACGCGAGCGCAATGAACGCAACATGACAGCATACGGTCAATGTCTTTGTTTGTAGGGTCGAGCAGAAAAAGAATATATTCGTTGGCGTCGTCAGTCAACGAAATATGAACTAGCATACATCTACTACAAAGCAATCAAAATGAATTTACTCGATTTACCCGATGAAATTCTTGTTTTCATATTGAAAAAAATGAATGTTGTCGATACATTATATCGACAAAGTGCCATTCATGATCGTCTTGACCGATTATTATTCGATCATCTCTATGTTGATGAACTTGATTTTACAATCAAATCATGGGATAATTCGATTTCTCCAATGAACGATTTAATAATCGATCGAGTTTGTGAACAAATTTTGCCTCATATCCATGATAAAGTAAGGAAACTTATTGTTGAACCGAGTGCAGTTGCACGTGTCCTTCATGCTGTCGATTTTCCAAATGTGTCATCTTTATCATTAATGAATTTCTCGACAAAAATACTTATTGAACATCTTATAGGTAAGGAAATTATTTGTATTGATCTTGATTTTGGAATTTATTCTTTTTAGAAAATCGTAATCGATTGAAAGTGTTGCTTGAAAAAATGACACATTTACATGTTTATTTGATTGATGATATCGGCAATGATTTCAATCTATTCGAATTGATTATATCACAATCAAAATCTTTATTAGAATTAACTTTTCATCAATCCAGTCAGATTTCAGATCGAGATATTTCCATCTCTCAATTTTCGTCAACAAATTCTTCAACATTGACAAAATTGAATATCGAATTAAAAACATTTGACGACTGTCTTTTTCTTCTCGATGGCCGGTTTCCATCCTTATCTCATTACATAGTTTATATTGAAGAAATCTCTTCAAACTTATCATCGATCGATAATCGAGTAAGTCGTGTATTCCTTATTTTCAAACATCGAATGATAATCATCCATTGTTCAAATAGGACAACTTCTCTCAACTGAAATCTTTTTCATTAACTTCATATAAACAGACTTATGCCTATGATGATCTTCTTGTACCATTTCTACAACGAATGTTAAATTTAGAAGAACTTCACTTATCTGTATCTGTTACAAAACGAGATGCATCTACCGTTGTCGATGGAAATCATCTTCAAACGAACATCTTAACCCATCTTTCGCAATTGAAGAGATTTCATTTTAGTATTCACACTTCTCTTTATCGATTGAATCATGATGTCGAAAACCAAATTGCCTATCCTTCGAATGATCAACTTCAGCAACAAGTCAGATCATATGTTCATGAATGTTCAGCAAATAACATCTATCGATGTCATGTTTATTCCATTCCATATCAATTTAAAGTCTTTCTAAGATTATCTAGTACCTTTACAACTGATATGTTTATTAATGTTCGAACATTAGTTATTTATGATACGATTTCTTGGGATTATCATTTCTTTCATAAAGTAAGTAAATGTTTTCCATTTATTAAAACCTTGATGATATGTAATTCATCGGCAAAGAAAATTTTCGAAGAATATCCAATTGTGACATTCAATCGATTAATTGATCTTGATCTCCGTTTGACACATATTACTTATATCCAACAATTATTATGTAATCGGTATACACATTTACCACGTTTTTGTAAACTTCATATTTACTATGAACAATTAATGTTATTGACAAACAATTTTACGAGTGATCCAAATCAATTCAATTGTGCACAGATCAAATCATTGAGTATTAATGAATGTTTTGTTCGTTCTGAGAACTTTTCTCAATTTTTTCCTCTTTTGGAATAAATGTAAAACTAAACTAAACGGTCATTATGAGTCTATAGTTAAGGATATCACATCTCATTACTTTTAAGAGCAAACTTTGACTAAAGGTTTTTCTTCTGTTTAGTAAGATATGCAAACAGATTTATCATCACCTAATCGCGTTTCTTTGTATGATTTTCGAGAGATACTCAGATAAATATTCGTTATATGTGTTGATAAAGAATATTTGCGTCGATTTGATCAATAGATGTTAATCCACAACAAGCCATATCATACATTAATTCACGTTTCAGTGTTTCTAATACTCTTTTCACTCCATCATGTCCGCCGCAAGTTAATCCGTATAAAATTGGTCGACCGACAAGTACGCCACGTGCACCTAACGCTAATGCTTTTAACACATCTGTTCCACTTCGAATACCCGTATCAACGAAAACTACAGAAGAATGACTAAATGCATTGCAAAATGATCACTCAAATCAATTACCTTCAGCTCGTCCATCGACTACTTTCACAATATCTTCTAGACATTCGATCGCTGCTGGCGCTGTATCAACTTGTCTTCCACCATGATTACTGAAAATGAAAAGAACAAGCTTCTAGAAGTCATACAATATCAGGGATAAATAATCGAACCTCACAACGATTCCATTTGCTCCATGTTTGATTGCTAATTCTGCATCAATGGGTGATAATATTCCTTTGCATATAATTGGTAATTTAGTCAACTGTTTCAATGATTCGACATTTGCCCATGTGATTGAACCCGTACTAAAATTTTGTTTTTCGATAATGTCTTTTGCATTCATGTTTGGCATTGGCATACATTCTGTTAACTCTCGATCGATTGTTTTCGATGCTTCCTCAAACAAAGGTAAGACATCATCTCGAACTCGATCCGTTGGATGATCACATGTGACAACAATAGCTCGATAACCTTTTTCTTCAGCTTCAGTAACGATTTTCTCCAAAATTTTCGTTGGGGTTGTCAGATAAACATGTAAAAATTTTGGACCGGTTGTTTGTAAAACTTCATATTCAGGTTTAGTTGAATACATCCAATTGTATGTATAAATGCATTGTGCTTCTGTTGCACCACGAGCTGTGCCAACTTCACCGTCTCTATTTGCGAGACAATGAAATGTTGTCGGAGCAATAATGATGGGTGACTCATAGGTCTTTCTAAGTGGAGAGAAAAGAAATCGTGAGTTTTCAATTGGTTATATGATGTTTTACCCGAATATAGTTGTCTTCAGCGATATTTCTTCGACGTTGATTAAAACTCTTGGAATAATTCGTAATTGTTTGTCGAAATATGTTCGACAAGCTTGATACGTATGTCCTTGACCAGCTTTATAATCATAATAATGGAAACGATGAGATTTTAGTCGTTGTTTTGCTAAATTTTCAAAATCAGATAATGAGCGACATTTCAAATACTGATTCTTCTATTTAAAATCAAAATTTAGTAACTCAGTTATTCAATATAAGCATGAAACAAACTTGTTCGTCATCTTTTTGCTTTTTGCTTTTTTCTCGAAAATATTTATATAGAATCACAACACCAGCTAATGTCGATGCACCGCATAACACAACAAATAATTGTCTATCTAAATAAAGTTTTCATCTACTAATAGTTTGATTGTACATAGCCAAAAAATTACTTTGCATTCGTTCGATCTCGAGCTGAGAATGTCTTGAAAGAAGTGAGGATCATTTTATATAGAACGAGAAAAAAGAGAATCGACACATGTGTGTAAGTAATGACAGTGCACAGAAGGAGATAAAGAGAAAGTATTACAATGCATATTTCTGTCGAAGTAACGATAGAATCTAATCGAAAAGTTGTTTTTTTTCTATACTATCAACATTGATATATCATCACACCATAATCCTTGTCGGAAAGAGCTGTTAAAACATATCCATTTCGAAGCGACGTGAGCTACCTGTGGTGCATACTTTCATAAAAATATATTCAAAGTTTGTCAGATAAATAGCTATGCTTTAATGAAAACAACAAAATATGATAAACAAAGACACTTTTAAAAAAAAACTTGTTTTTATATTTCGCCATCCATAGAAGTTCGTTAGTAATACTCCTAAAAATTTGTTAAAATTTCCATGATTTTATAGGCTCTTATCGTCCTATAAATAGTTAGTTATACTCGTGAATGCCATTTTTAATGGATTTTCATTTGGTATAACCATATACTGCTTTGCGTTCAACCTATATTCTTGAAAAATATGTTTAGAAACTTCATATAAGTGCATCCCCTTGAACGGGTTAACAAGATTTTCAAGGCAACTGGCGTTATAAAGACAGTCGAATGTACTTCGAAGTAGAGCATCAAGTGCAAAACATCCGCTGACAAATCCATCTACCTGCCCAGAAATGTTTAATTTGATAATCAGTACTTCAACAGGCCACGACTCAGAATTCTACGGACTTTTATAATTTGATACGATATAAAAAGCAGAAGCCGTTGCTACATCTTTTAAAATACAAGATAAACCCCTCTCATCAGTTATTCCCGGTCCATTATAACTAATATATACTGTCGAATATATGCGACTATAATAGGTATTTCCTGTGTAAGTTATATACGCTACAGCATTTGTATTGAGAGTTGAAATTAAAAAGTTGACTGATGAAAGTATTTGTTCAAGCAACTATAATATGTTCATTAATAAGTGATTTAATTTCATTTTCTTGCAAGATTTCAATAGTAACAAGTTGATTGTTATTTAATCCTTCTATTATTTGCAAAACTGTATGTTTACATAATCAACAAAGCGTTGCGAGCAGCTGAAACTTCGAAATATAGGAAGTATTATTTTGAACAGAATGAAAATCAAACTTTATTCTACTTGAGAAAAAGCTGTTATTCGAAAATCCGTGATAAGATATATATTTGCGTATGGAATGTAAAGTCACTCGATTCACTGTTTTATCAACGAAAATGCTTACACATATTGTATAATATGAAATTTGACTTAAAACAAATCTTTCATGTCCCGAAGTTGTATTCTGACATGGACACGAAAGGTGTGTCACCATAATTAACATGCAGTTCATTGAATACTGATAGAGTTATATTTGAAATAGCTATTGTTTGACTCTGAGAATTGTTCAAAGCAATAAAGAAAAGAACGTATAAATGGCCACTGAAGTATATAGAGAACAAGAGTTTCGTACAGTGACGGTGAAGATTGTACATCTCTGAAAAGTTTCAACACACAGCGTTATTGACTTATCGATAAAAAGAGGAACGTATAATCGAATGGCATACTTTTAGTGTTTGATAGTAATGTCGTGATCTTGCATGTCATCATCATATTCATTTTCATCCGCAATGAAAAGATTATAGTCGTGTAATCGATCATATAACCAACGAACTGAACATAAAGTAAATGTTTACGTGATGAAAGATGTGTCGCAAATGGCGTAAAGCGATAGAGAGAGACCTTTTTCAATGTAATGTAGTATCAACTCAAGAAATTCAATTACTAATGAGAAATGAATTCTGTCAAGTAATGCGCAGTAAAGAGATATAGAATGAATGAATACTTATGTTAAAACGAGAAAAAAGTCATTTTTTGAAGAGGAAGTAAATCATAAATGTGTTGCTTTTACATATTGGAAATAGAAATATTTCATTTGACTCGATGAACCGTTTTGTACGCGGTCAATAGATGAAATTCGATAAGCAGAAAGCTATTAATTCATGAGCATATATACAAGTATTGCATCACGTAATAAGCGAACAGACTATATGTAAACGGGATAAATTGTTTATATGAGATGATTAAATGAAAAAAGGATTATCTGAAAACCAACGAAATCATACACACGAACAAACAAAAAACAGCGATGATTATCTAAGTGCAGTCGAGTTAGTAATATTCAGCACCAAGTGGCGAATTACCACTATTAGTACCGCCAACAACTAATACTTTCCCATTACCTAACATAGATACAGTATGTTGACGTCGTTGGACATTCAACTGAGTTGTGCTCGTCCAAGTGTCAGTCGATGGATCATATAAATCAGCTGTATTTAAATAATTAGTCCCATCATATCCACCAGCAACTAGAACGTTGCCATTTGCTAACACAATCGCTGCATGCTGTTGTCGGGCACTACTCATATTTCCGGTTGCTGTCCAAAGATTTGTTGCTGAATCATATAATTCAGCAGTGTTTAGTCGTGTCGTACTATCATATCCACCAGCAACTAGAATCTTTCCGTTTGCTAGCAGCGACATCGTATGATATTGTCGTTTTTGAATCATATTTCCTGTTGCTGACCAAAGACCTGTCGTTGAATTGTATATCTCAGAGCTACTCGTAGTACCACCATTCATAATTCCGCCAGCGATTAAAACATCTCCACTTGGTAATATGGATGCGGTATGAAACAATCTCGGACCACTCATAGATGCTGTTGCGATCCAGAGACCTGTGGAAACGTTATACAACTCAGCAGTATTCAAATTACTAGTACCGTTCGACCCACCAGTCACTAACACTTTCCCACTTCTCAAGAGAGTCATCAAATGATACTGCCGTCGCCCAATCATACTTCCTGTTGCTGTCCAAACGCCCGTAGAAGAATCATACAACTCTGAAGTGGCTAAATAGGTACCAAGATTCGATCCACCACTAACTAAGACTTTTCCATTCGTCAATAAAATAGCGGCATGTTTTTGCCGAGCATTGGTCATATTTCCTGTCCATTTCCACATGTTCGTTAACGAATCGTACAATTCTGCACTATTCGTATAGGCACTATTATTGTATCCACCCGTCACTAATACTTGACCATTTATGAGAGTACATGCCGCATGATACAATCGTGGTTGATTCATGTCACTTGTTGTAGTCCATACTAAAATGAGAATTAGCGATGCAAACTTAGAAGATGTCACTCACTATTTGGAAATCGTGTTCCGTCTATCATAATCATAGTGGTAACATCCGAGTCAGCTAGCATGTTTGCAGTTTGATTGGTTACATTACCGAATATTTCACAATTCAAGGTCGATTGATGAAAGGTCAATGCTTTACATCGAACTTCAAATAAACATGCTATTTCACACTGGAAAATATCTCTTTCGGTAGTATTTGCAAATGGAGTGCACGTTGATTGAGCACAAGAAAATTTCAAGCCGACGATTGAAGTCATAAACATTGATTGAATGCTACTTCCAATGGATGAATTAATAAGCATGAACAGAGCCAAGAAATAAACTGCTCGTGAAGACATTTTCAAGTGAATGAAACTGCTCAAAATGATGAAAAAACGAAGTCTTTACATAGACAGTGCACTCTTTTCTAATTTCCTGCCTTTTCTCCTCTTATTAAAATGCATCCTTTCGTTGAAAAATATCAATAAAAGTGTCAATCACGTTCTTCCTGATAACAAGGAAATTAAAAAACATAATTTTATATCGCTTGGTGGCGATTTAAGCATTCTTTTCGATAAAAAGAGGTACTATGATTTTTTTGCACTGTATATTAGAACATATTTGCTCGTTGTTTATGCTGTTACGGTGAATGCACTTTCTCGATGCGTCTGACGAAAAATGTGCGCTTTTTTTGTCGGTTCTGTACAGATGCAATGTGTAGGTAGAAACTTCTTCCTTAATTATAGTCGACTGTACGTTACGTTTGATGTTTTTTCATTTGTTATGGGACAGATACTAGATGGTTTAAAAAACTACGCATATCGTCGTCGTGAACGGCAAAATACCGAAGCTCGTTCTCGAGCAAATCATCCCGAAACACTTGCCCTCGATGAAACTCCGAGATTGGAAAATCGCTCAGGCGTCTTCGATTTATCGTCAGCGCCATCACTCGACACTATGAATGGCGTATCACCAAGAGATAGTGATGTTTCATCGCTTGTCAACATGGTCTTAACATCAGCGACGAGTTATCGTAGACCAACAGCAGCAGCGAATCGATGCAGTGAGTTTTATCTGGCCTGCCGAACGAACGATGTTGACAAAGTTCGCCAATTACTTCAGACAATGTCACGAGAGAATATCAATCATTTAGAGCCGAATGGAAGTACAGCATTACACTCGGCATGCTATCATGGATATGAACAAATCGTTGAATTGTTATTGAATGCAGGTGCTGATCGATCGATTTTGAATTGTTTTCAATGTTTACCATATGATGAAGCAAAAAATGACACTATACGGCGTCTTTTCTTTCGTGTACCAAGTGCGAATCGGTTTGCATCGGACACGGGAGAAATCGAATGGGATTCGATCAATGACGATGCTCCTGAGGATGCAGCACAAGAAAAACAAATCATTAAATCGACGTACGAGAATTTTTCAGGAGCAGGATCGCTTTGGCGAATGTTTGAGAAAATCTATAGAAATTACATTGGAGATCGGTTAAATTACATTCAAGGAATTGAGACTATCAAACATTTCTTTCAAAAAGCGATGGAAGAACAAGATCCCATTTGGATCATCAAAGCGTACACCGCCGAAACAGATTTTTATAAAATTTTAAATAAGGAAATTGCTGGTGGTGCGACGACGAATCAAAATGAACGACGGTATATCATTGCTCTGCTTTGCCATCATCCAATATTTGATCACTTTACATTCATCGGTCGTTCGTATCGTGTCATACAAATGAATGAGATCGCTTCACGAAAATATCGAGTCAATGAATATCTAATGACGAAATCGTTTCTTTCCTCATCTGTAGATCGCAAAATAGCCGAGCTGTTCGTATATCAAAAAGAAGCAGCAAAACAATTCGGTCGAACGCGTATCGATGGTTCATCCATTAAGATTTGGATCATGTGTGTTTATGAGATAAAAAATCGCCGTACAGCTCTAAACGTCGAGAATATATCGCAATATACGAGCGAAGGAGAAATCTTAATCATGCCGTTCAGTGTTTTCCGAATAAAACGAGTTGAACCGATAACGGTTCGACATGATTTATCCTCTCAGACGATACGATGGATTGAATTGGAAGAATGTCAGGAGTGTTTCGATCGTCAAGTGCAACGTGCAACAACTGCATCGTCATCGATTGTAATCGATAGACTTTAATATAATTTGATGTAAACTTCATTTTCGAAATAAACTTTCAAAGCGATGAAAAGAGAACTTCTTATGACTTACATAAGTAAACAACCTCCTTTTATCAGTACATTTATCTATTCGATTGCATCTCACTGGCGACATCGTCATCTGAAATGACTTGACTATATTAGTATTAAAATGGCTTGTGATACGAGAATATATAGGTGTATTGATCCACATACTCAAGAAATCTCATAATATACGAATGAATGATCAGTCAATAGCATTCATTGAATCGCAGAAAAATGAATTTTGCTGTCTTTTATCGACGTGGAAATTTGATAACTTGATTGTCGCCATCGACGACAACATACATATTGAGATCGGAATCGAAAGCAATATCCATCGGCTTATCTAGTGTAGGTGAGCCACCCGTATCACCAGCAACAACAATTCCTACAGTTGAATTAGCACAGTACATGACTATTCGATGATTTTCATAATCAGCAACATATAAATTACCATACATATCAGTAGTCATTCCTTTTGGTGTATTCAAAGCATTTGTAGTGCTATTCACTTGCGAAAGTGATGATGTCGGCAATGACATATTGAATGACCATCGATAAATCTTGTTGCTGTCTTCATCGCTAATATAAACTTGATCGGAGCTACCGGGTACATAAATCATTGCTGCTGTCTTCTTCAGAGCATTATTACTGATCACCGTAGTACCACTTGTAGCATTCGGTCCCCATAATACGACTCGAGCATTATGTTTATCAAGAACATACACATGATAGTCGTCGTCAACGACAACGGCTGAAGGATGATCAAGACCTGTTAAGGCACTCGATTTCGAACCTGTTCCTGCTACAGTTGTGGCAAGAGAAGAATTCAGAAGAAAACGTTGAATGCGATGATTTTCAGTATCGGTCACATACATATAACCGTGTATATCGAAAAAAACATCTACTGGAGTATCGAGTAATGATGAAGACGACCCAGTGGTTCCACTGCTACTTCCAGCTTTAGTTGTACCACTTGACGCATTTTCCGTCNTGTTAGGAATGATATGAGAGAGTGGCTCGCATGCGTTGATGAGCGGTAGAAGTTGTTCTTGTGCGTAACCGATGATAGGCTCGTCTTGTGTTGAAGATTCGTTGTTGAAAGTGGGTTTTGATGCTTCGACAGTGGAATCTACGATTCGACGACTATGTGAGACGCCAGTTTCGACTTGTGTTTTATGGTTAGTATCTGTTGCATCTGTGTTTAGCTGTGTCATGTCGATGACGTAGGGCAAATAGCTGTTTGTCTCGCCATTGTTCATAATTTTTTTTGGTTTTATCAAAGGAGTACTCATCCCTAAAGAATACAAAGGGAAATGTGAAGAGAGTATGATTATTTTTCTTGAAAACTACATGCGAAGATGAGAAGTGAAATATTTGAGTTTTTTCTAGCTCGTATATTCAGATATTCTAATTAAAATACGCTTTACCTTTATGACGCAATTAGAAATATAACTGACGATAGATAAAAATGAATGCAATACACAGAACATATTTATATTTATTGTGTATTTTATTGAATAAGTGAGTCATGCGTGGGTTGTTTTTTCTTCATCCTTCAGTGCAATATTCTTTTTTCGGCTTTTGAGGAACACATGATGATTATGACTAATTATTTATAGATATAGGAAACTCAAGGTAAGAATAATATGACACGCACGTAAGTTATAATATTGTTATATTTATCTTCGGTTGTGGAATATTGTGAAACGGATGAAATCACTGGAACAAGATTATTTATTTCTTCTGATTCTGATACTTATCCATTATTCCTTTCTTCCCTGTAGGAGCACAAATAAATGGTCATCATTAACGAGTGGAAAACGTTACTCTCACATATACGTAACTCTATCTGACAAAGTATTCGACTTTGGTAACACTTATTCTGAAGACTAGCTCACGGCTTGAACGACGTTCACTATTGTGATAATGAGTTTGAGATACTCTTGTCTTATTATCGTGCCCCCGCAAATATAGTGTTTTATAGAAATCTATTCTCAAAGATCCTTTCTATCCTTCGTAAAGCAGTCAAACCGTAACTAAGGTCTAAAATCCGTTAAGGTCCGATGGCCATTCATTTGGGCAGAATGCAAACGATCTTGAACGTGTTTAAATTGAGAGACATTTTGAGGATGGGATTGTTTGTTACAATTCATTCGAGAATAACATAAATGTTGATCGTTAGCGGAAATTCAAATGAGTACTCACGCAACACCATGTCAGCATTACTTGCATTTTGGTACGTTTTTCAGTACTAACGAAAGTTGTATACGGTCTAAGAATATGATATGTAAATGAGAGTCTTGTTGTTTTTTTTTTCATACTGTAAATGCTGATTCTTCATTTGTAATTCAAGAATTAGTTTTCTAATCAGAAACATGAAAACTACACTTCTATAAATTCATCATAAAATCGTCAATAATCTATGTATGTAACAAATAGGAATTATCAACATAGAATATACACAATTTTTTTAAATAGACACGTCACTGATCGATTAGTACATCAACGATTGTGTTCGTGTTCGTGTTCGTATTGGAGACTACAGAAAGATTAGCTGCTTATAAATCCTTTTTCTTAATTTATTTCGCGTTGTGTTGTTCATGGTAACGGCAGTGTTAAAAGAAGACAAGAATACATTATCAATTAAGATGATCGTAGTAGAATAGTCAAAAGTAGAAAAAAGTGATTATCTTTTGGCTTTATTGTTATTTAGTTTTGTGGTGTTTTCAGGAACAAATATTTACTTTAAAAGTGAGATCTTTTCGTATTTATTATGTCCGATAATCAACAATCCGAATTGAGTTGAGATTCGTCAAAATAAAAGCAAAACGATTAGAACAATCAGTAAATAATATTCATGGTAGTTATCTGAGTTTGATAATTAATTAGGACAATCAACTCAAATAGGATTCTTTTATTTTGATGAAAGATAAAATATTACATTTTCTATTTTTTATGCACTATATTGAGTAAGATAATTATTCAAATTTTTTTCCTCTTCACAACTACATGTTAGAAAAACGACGCATTATTCCAAATAATGATAAAATAAGACACTGAATAGAATATGATAAAAACCAAAAGACAACTTAAAAAGAAAGAAACTCGGAAAAAAAGAATATTAATTATGAGGTTCTCTATTCATGACGACAAAGAAAAAAATCATCAAGTTACTGTTTCTTCGAATATTTACATGTATTTTGCGTTTGGGCCTTCGCAGCATTAGCTGTTGCAGCTGCTTCGTTTGTTGCATGAGCCAGCGCATGAGATTTTGTTTCTTCCCAGACCTTGTTATCGTGCAAATCTTTTTGTACATTAGATGGTGCGTTTTGTTTCACACTATCCTCATATTTGGTTTTAGCATTTTCTGTTTTCGTTGCTTGATTTAATTCATTGAGCACACACTTTCGCACATCCTATATGATCCAGAAAAAAGACATAATGAGTTTGAATATCTCTAAAATATTACATCACCTCATCAGCCATTCCGTTTGTTTGATTCTCGATGTATATGCAACAAATGTTTGTACAGAAATACAAAGTTAAAAACTGCGTTTATAGATATATTTTGGTTTTTCTAACCAAATGTATTTGAGAAATGTGAGCGGTTCTCTCTTTCTATTCTTTTATAGACGAGAAGAAATACTGGATCTTTCAGTTTCAATAATTATTTGAATTATTTTATCAGTTTTATTTGGAAAGGCTGCATTCTGTACGTCTCTCTCTCTTCCCCTCTTCAGTTGAGTATGAAAACCTGAAAAAAAAGCTTGCTGAGGATTGATTCCATGGAGAAAATGTCTTTTCAATGTTTTATGATTTGATGACAACTGAAATTTTAATAAATAGTTCTGTAAATAAAACAGACTATCCACCAATAATTACGATCGTTAAATCAGTAATTAAATAATTGAGGATCAAATTTTTCGTAGTTGACGATTGGTCCTTTCATCAATTTATTGTTTTCAACTGAAAACGATTACATAAAATCTTCATGATCATATGTCAAGAGAGAAAAGTATTAGAGATCTTTTATTCGACTCTCTTTGTTTCAATCTCGATCCAAAACTGAATCGAACATGAATACTGTAATCACAAAACGAGAGAAAGAAATGCCAATGAAATACCGAGACGAGCAAGTACAGGAGTACTTAACGAATACGTGAAAACATTTCAGTAATATGCCTGTAACACAAAGGGAGATATGATAGATTATTGTGAGTTAAAATAGATCAAAACGTCTCATTCTTCAACAGCATGCATTCCTCAATAATTTTTATCAATGGAATGTATGTTTATTTTAAGGGATCGGACAGCCAGAAATTTAACATGAAGTTAACCAATACAATTCACGTTGCTATGTAAAAGGGCCAATCATGTTTCTTGATTCAACATTATTTTTTGGTGCGATTGACCCCTTAGTCTGTCTGTTTCGATCCTTAACACAATTTATCAAGCAAATCGTGAGCTTATTGGACCAGTTTATCGACAAAGTGACATTCATGATCGTCTTGACCGCGATTATTATTCGATCATCTCTATGTTGATGAACTTGATTTTACAATCAAATCATGGGATAATTCTATTTCTCCAATGAACGATTTAACAATCGATCGAGTTTGTGAACAAATTTTGCCTCATATTCATGATAAAGTAAGGAAACTTATTGTTGAACAGAGTGCAGTTGCACGTGTCCTTCATGCTGTCGATTTTCCAAATGTGTCATCTTTATCATTAATGAATTTCTCGACAAAAATACTTATTGAACATCTTATAAGTAAGGAAATCATTTGTATTGATCTTGATTTTGGAATTTGTTCTTTTCTTTAGAAAATCCTAATCGATTGAAAGTGTTGCTTGAAAAAATGACACATTTATATGTTTATTCGAATTGATTATATCACAATCAAAAACCTTTATTAGAATTAACTTTTCATCAATCCAGTCAGATTTCAGATCGAGATATTTCCATCTCTAAATTTTCGTCAATAAATTCTTCAACATTGACAAAATTGAATATCGAATTAAAAACATTTGACGACTATCTTTTTCTTCTCGATGGCCGGTTTCCATCCTTATCTCATTATATAGTTTATATTGACGTAATCTCTTCAAACTTACCATCGATCGATAATCGAGTAAGTCGTGTATTCCTTATCTTCAAACATCGAATGATAATCATCCATTGTTCGAATAGGACAACTTCTCTCAACTGAAATCTTTTTCATTAACTTGATATAAACAGACTTATGTCTATGATGATCTTCTTGTACCATTTCGACAACGAATGTTAAATTTAGAAGAACTTCACTTATCTGTATCTGTTGCAAAACGAGATGCATCTACCGTTGTCGATGGAAACCATCTTTCGCAATTGAAGAGCAAATACCATCTATCGATGTCATGTATATTTCATTCCATATCAATTTAAAGTCTTTCTAAGATTATCTAGTACCTTTACAACTGATATGTAATACATCGGCAAAGAAAATTTTCGAAGAATATCCAATTGTGACATTCAATCGATTAATTGATCTTGATGTCCGTTTGACACATATTACTTATATCCAACAATTATTATGTAATCGGTATACACATTTACCATGTTTTTGTAAACTTCATATTTACTATGAACAATTAATGTTATTGACAAACAATTTTACGAGTGATTCAAATCAATTCAATTGTGCACAGATCAAATCATTGAGTATTAATGAATGTTGTGTTCGTTCTGAGAACTTTTCTCAATTTTTTCCTCTTTTGGAATAAATGTAAAACTAAACTAAATGGAATCGCGTTTCTTTGTATGATTTTCGAGAGACACTCAGATAAATATTCGTTATATGTGTTGATAAAGAATATTTGCGTCGATTTGATCAATAGATGTTAATCCACAACAAGCCATATCATACATTAATTCACGTTTCAGTGTTTCTAACACTCTCTTTACTCCATCATGTCCTCCGCAAGTTAATCCGTATAAAATTGGTCGACCGACAAGTACACCACGTGCACCTAACGCCAATGCTTTTAAGACATCGGTTCCACTTCGAATACCCGTATCAACGAAAACTACAGAAGAATGGCTAAATGCATTGCAAAATGATCACTCAAATCAATTACCTTCAGCTCGTCCATCGACTACTTTCACAATATCTTCTAGACATTCGATCGCTGCTGGCGCTGTATCAACTTGTCTTCCACCATGATTACTGAAAATGAAAAGAACAAGCTTCTAGAAGTCATACAATATCAGGGATAAATAATCGAACCTCACAACGATTCCATTTGCTCCATGTTTGATTGCTAATTCTGCATCAATGGGTGATAATATTCCTTTGCATATAATTGGTAATTTAGTCAACTGTTTCAATGATTCGACATTTGCCCATGTGATTGAACCCGTACTAAAATTTTGTTTTTCGATAATGTCTTTTGCATTCATGTTTGGCATTGGCATACATTCTGTTAACTCTCGATCGATTGTTTTCGATGCTTCCTCAAACAAAGGTAAGACATCATCTCGAACTCGATCCGTTGGATGATCACATGTGACAACAATAGCTCGATAACCTTTTTCTTCAGCTTCATTAACGATTTTCTCCAAAATTTTCGTTGGCGTTGTCAGATAGACATGTAAAAATTTCGGACCGGTTGTTTGTAAAACTTCATGTTCAGGTTTAGTTGAATACATCCAATTGTATGTATAAATACATTGTGCTTCTGTTGCACCACGAGCTGTGCCAACTTCGCCGTCTCTATTTGCGAGACAATGAAATGTTGTCGGAGCAACGGTGATGGGCGACTCATAGGTCTTTCTAAGCGGACAGAAAAGAAATCGTGAGTTTTCAATTGGTTATATGATGTTTTACCCGAATATAGTTGTCTTCAGCGATATTTCTTCGACGTTAATTAGAACTCTTGGAATAATTCGTAATTGTTTGTCGAAATATGTTCGACAAGCTTGATACGTATGACCTTGACCAGCTTTATAATTATAATAATGAAACCGATGGGATTTTAGTCGCTGCTTTGCTAAATTTTCAAAATCAGATAATGAGCGACATTTCAAATACTGATTCTTCTATTTAAAATCAAAACTTAGTAACTCAGTCAATCAATATAAGCATGAAACAAACTTGTGCGTCATCTTTTTGCCTTTTGCTTTTTCCTCGAAAATATTTATATAGAACCACAACACCAGCTAATGTCGATGCACCACATAACACGATAAACAATTGCCTATCTAAATAAAGTTTTCCTCTACAAATAATTTGATTGTACGTAGCCAAAAATTACTTTGCATTCGTTCGATCTCGAGCTGAGAATGCCTTGAAAGAAATGCAAGTCATTTTATACAGAACGAGAAAAAAAGAGAATCGACACATGTGTGTAAGTAGTGACAATGCACAGAAGGAGATAAAAAGAAAGTATTACGATGCATATTTCAGTCGGAGTATAAACGATAGAATTTAATTGAGAAGTTTTTTTTTCTATACCATCAACATTGATATATCATCACAGTATAATCCTCGTCGGAAAGAGCTGTTAAAGCATATCCCTTTCGAAGCGACGTGAGCTACCTGTAGTGCATACTTTCATAGAAATATATTCAAAATTTGCCAAATAAATAGCTATGCTTTAATGGAAACAACAAAATGCGATAGACAAAGATACTTTTTTAAAAGCTTTTGTTTTTATATTTGGTCATCCATAAAAGTACGCTATAGCAACACTCCAAAAATTTGTTACAATTCCCATGATTCTATAGGCTCTTATCGTTCTATGAATAGATAGTTGTACTCTTGAATCCCATGTTTAATGGCCTTTCATTTCGTATAACAAACAGCCATATACTACTTTGCGTTCAACCTATATTCTTGAAGACCATGTTTAGAAACTTCATATGAGTAATTTACATAATCTTGATAGAGTTAACAAGACTTTCAAGGCAACTGACATTATAAAGACGATCGAATTGCCAGAAATGTTTACTTTGATAATCAGTACTTCAACAGGCCACGGGCTCATGATTATATGCACTTTCATAATTTCATACGATATAGAAAGCAGAAGGCGCTACTGCATCTTTTAAAATACAAGATAAACCCCTTTCATCAGTTATTCCCGATCCATTGTAACTAATATTTACTGTCGAATATATGCGAGTATACTAGATATTTCCGGTGTAAGTTATATACACTACAGCATTTGTATTAAAAGTTGAAATTAAAAAGTTCGATCGCGCGATAATGTGTAAAAAGTGGATTGATGAAAGTATTTGTTCGAGCAACTAGAATATGTTTATTAATAAGTGTTTTAATTTCATTTTCTTGTAAGATGCTATTAAGTTCTTCTGTAATTTGTGAAACTGTCTATTTACATAATGAACAAAGCGCTATGAGCAGTTCAAACTTCAAAATATAGAAAGTATTATTTTGAACAGATTGAAAATAAAACTTTATTCTACTTAAGAAAAAGCTGTTGCTCAAAAATTCGTGGCGAGATATGTACTTGCGTATGGAATGTAATAAAGTGACTCGATCCACTATTTATCAACGAAAATACTAAAACATATTGGATGACATGAAATTTGACTTGAAACAAATCTTTTATATCGCAAAGTTGTATTCTGACATGGCCCCGAAATGTGCGTCACCATAATTAACATGCAGTTCGTTGAATACTGATGGAGTTATATTTGAAATAGTTATTGTATGGCTCTGAGAATTGTTCAAAGCAATAAAGAAAAGAACGTATAAATGGTCACTAAAGTATATAGAGAACAAGAGTTTCTCAAAGTGACGGTGAAGATTGTACATCTCTGAAAAGTTTCAATACACAGCGTTATTGACTTATCGATAAAAAGAGGAACGTATAATCGAATGGCATACTTTTAGTGTTTGATAACAATGTCGTGATCTTGCATGTCATCATCATATTCAGTTTCATCAGGAATGAAAAGATTATAGTCGTATATTCAATCATATAACCAACGAACTGAACATAGAATAAATGTTTACATGATGAAAGATGTGTCGCATATGGCGTAAAACGATAGAGAGACTTTTTTCCAGTGTAAATTAGTATCACCTCAAGGAATTCTGTCAAGTAATGCGCAGCAAAGAGATATAGAATGAATGAATACTTCTATTAAAACGAGAAAAAAGTCATTTTTTTTTGGAAAGGAAGTAAATCATAAATGTCTTGCTATTACGTATGGGGAATGGAAATATTTCATTCGATTCGATGAACCATTTTGTACGCGCTCAATAGATGAAATTCGATAAGCAAAAAGCTATTAATTCATGAGCATATATACAAGTTTCGCATCACGTAATAAGAGAATAGGCGATATGTGAACGACACAATTTGTTTACATGAGATGATTAAATGAAAAAAGGATTATCTGAAAACCAACGAAATCATAGGCACGAACAAAAAAAGCATCGATGAGTATCTAAGTGCAGTCGAGTTAGTAATATTCTGCACCAAGTGGCGAATTATCAGTATTAGTACCGCCAACAACTAATGCTTTCCCATTACCCAACATAGATACAGTATGTTGACGTCGTTGGACATTCAACTGAGTTGTGCTCGTCCAAGTGTCAGTCGATGGATCATATAAATCAGCTGTATTTAAATAATTAGTCCCATCATATCCACCAGCAACTAGAACGTTGCCATTTGCTAACACAATCGCTGCATGCTGTTGTCGGGCACTACTCATATTTCCGGTTGCTGTCCAAAGATTTGTTGCNAGTTGTGCTCGTCCAAGTGTCAGTCGATGGATCATATAAATCAGCTGTATTTAAATAATTAGTCCCATCATATCCACCAGCAACTAGAACGTTGCCATTTGCTAACATAATCGCTGCATGCTGTTGTCGGGCACTACTCATATTTCCGGTTGCTGTCCAAAGATTTGTTGCTGAATCATATAATTCAGCAGTGTTTAGTCGTGTAGTACCATCAAATCCACCAGCAACTAGTATCTTTCCGTTTGCTAGCAGCGACATCGTATGATATTGTCGTTTTTTAATCATATTTCCCGCTGCTGTCCAAAGACCTGTCGTTGAATTGTATATCTCAGAGCTACTCGTGACAGCACCACTCATAGTTCCGCCAGCGATTAAAACATCTCCACTTGGCAATATGGATGCGGTATGAAACAATCTGGGACCACTCATAGATGTTGTTGCGATCCAGAGGCCTGTGAACACGTCATACAACTCAGCAGTATCCAAATTAATAGTACCGTTCGAACCACCAGTTACTAACACCTTTCCACTTCTCAAGAGAGTCATCAAATGATACTGTCGTCGCCAAATCATATTTCCTGTAGCTGTCCAAACGCCCGTAGAAGAATCATACAATTCTGAAGTAGTTAAATAGGTACCAACATTCGATCCACCACTAACCAAGACTTTTCCATTCGCCAATAAAATAGCGGCATGTTTTTGTCGAGCATTGGTCATATTTCCTGTCCACTTCCACATGTTCGTTAACGAATCGTACAATTCTGCACTATTCGTATAGACACTACTATTATATCCACCCGTCACTAGTACTTGACCATTTGTTAGAGTGCATGCCGCATGATACAATCGTGGTTGATTCATGCCACTTGTTGTAGTCCATACTAAAATGAAAATTAGCGATGCAATCTTAGAAGATGTCACTCACTGTTTGGAAATCGTGTTCCGTCTATCATAATCATAGTGGTAACATTCGAGTCAGCTATCATGTTTGCAGTTAGATTGGCTACATTACCGAATATTTCGCAATTCAAGGTCGATTGATGAAAGGTCAGTGCTTTACATCGAACTTCAAATAAGCATGCTATTTCACACTGAAAAATATCTCTTTCGGTAGTATTTGCAAATGGAGTGCACGTTGACTGAGCACAATAAAATTTCGAGCCGACGATTGAAGTCATAAACATTGATTGAATGTTAATTCCAATGGATGAATTAATAAGCATGAACAGAGCCAAGAAATAAACTGCTCGCGAAGACATTTTTGGGTAAATGAAACTGCTCAAAATGATGAAAAAAAGAAGTCTCTACATAGACAGTGCACTCTTTTTTAATTTCCTGTTTTTTTTTCATATTAAAATGCATCCTTTCGTTGAAAAATATCAATAAAAATGTCAATCAAACTCTTCTTGATATCAAGGAAATTAAAAAAACATAATTTTCTATCGCTTATTGTCGATTTAAACATTCATTTCGATAAAAAGAGGTACTAGGATTTTTTGCACTGTATATTAGATCATATTTGCTCGTTGTTTACGCTGTTACGGTGAATGCACTTTCTCGATGCATCTGACGAGAAATGTGCGATATTTTTTGTCTGTTCTGTACAGACGCAACGTGTAGGTAGAAACTTCTTCCTTAATTACAGTCGACTATACGATACATTTGATGTTTTTTCATTTGTTATGGGACAGATACTAGATAGTTTAAAAAACTACGTATTTCGCCGTCGTGAACGGCAAAATACCGAAGCTCGTTCTCGAGCAAATCATCCCGAAACACTTGCCCTCGATGAAACTCCGAAACTGGAAAATCGCTCAGGCGTCTTCGATTTATCAGCAGCGCCATCACTCAACACTCTGAGTGGCGTATCAGCAAGAGATAGTGAGATTTCAACTCTTACCAACATGGTCATAACATCAACGACGAGTTATCGTAGACCGACAGCAGCAGCGAATCGATGTAGTGAGTTTTATCTGGCCTGCCGAGCGAACAATGTTGACAAAGTTCGAGAATTACTTCAGACAATGTCACGAGAGGATATCAATCATTTAGAACCGAATGGAAGCACGGCATTACACTCGGCATGCTATCATGGATATGGTCAAGTCGTTGAATTGTTATTGAATGCAGGCGCTGACCGATCGATTTTGAATTGTTTTCAATGTTTACCGTATGATGAAGCAAAAAATGACGCAATACGGCGTCTTTTCTTTCGTGTACCAAGTGCGAATCGATTCGCATCGGACACGGGAGAAATCGAATGGGATTCGATCGATGACGATGCTCCTGAGAATGCAGCACAAGAAAAACAAATAATTAAATCGACGTATGAGAATTTTTCAGGAGCAGTATCGCTTTCCCGAATGTTTGAGAAGATCTATAGAAGTTACATTGGAGATCGGTTAAATTATATTCAAGGAATCGATACTATCAAATATTTCTTTCAAAAAGCAATGGAAGAACTGGATCCCACTTGGATCATCAAAGCTTATACCGCTGAAACAGATTTTTATAAAATTTTAAATAAGGAAATTGCTGGTGGTGCGACGATGAATCAAAATGAACGACGGTATATCATTGCTCTGCTTTGCCATCATCCAATATTTGACCGCTTTACATTCATCGGTCGTTCGTATCGTATCATACAAATGAACGAGATCGCTTTACGAAAATATCGAGTCAATGAATATCTAATGACAAAATCGTTTCTTTCCTCATCTCTCGATCGCAAAATAGCCGAGCTGTTCGCATATCAAAAAGAAGCTGCAAAACAATTCAGTCGAACGCGTGTCGATGGTTCATCTATTAAGATTTGGATCATGTGTGTTTACGAAATAAAAAATCGCCGTACAGCCCTGAACATCGAGAATATATCGCAATATACAAGTGAAGGAGAAATCTTAATCATGCCGTTCAGTGTTTTTCGAATAAAACGAGTTGAACCGATTACGGTTCGACATGATTTGTCCTCTCAAACGATACGATGGATTGAATTGGAAGAATGTCAGGAGTATTTCGATTCTCAAATGCAACGTGCAACAACTGCATCGCCATCGATTATAGTCGATAGACTTTAATATGATTCGATGTAAATTTCATTCTCGAAATAAATTTTCAAATTGATGAAAAGAGAACTTCTTATGACTTACATAAGTAAACAACCTCCTTTTATCAGTACATTTATCTATTCGATTGCATCTCATTAGCGACATCATCATCTGAAATGACTTGACTATAACTCGTGAAAACAGTTGATCGAATAGACGGCATTGGATTTCGCTTGTTATAAACAATAAAAAGAAATATGATTGAGCATAAACTGCTCCAGAAGCATATTGTCACGAGAAAATTAGTATTAAAATGAATTATGATACGAGTGAAGGACAGACTACGAGAATATATAGTTGTATTGATCTACATATTGAAGAAATCTCATAATATACGAATGAATGATCAGTCAATAGCATTCATTGAATCGCAGAAAAATGAATTTTCCTGTCTTTTATCGACGTGGAAATTTGATAACTTGATTATCGCCATCGACGACAACATACATATTGAGATCGGAATCGAAAGCAATATCCATCGGCTTATCTAGTGTAGGTGTGCCACCCGTATCACCAGCAACAACAATTCCTACAGTTGAATTAGCACAGTACATGACTATTCGATGATTTTCATAATCAGCAACATATAAATTACCATACATATCAGTAGTCATTCCCTTTGGTGTATTCAAAGCATTTGTAGTGCTATTCACTTGAGAGAGTGATGATGTCGGCAATGACATATTGAACGACCATCGATAAATCTTGTTGCTGTCTTCATCGCTAATATAAACTTGGTCGGATCTACCGGGCACATAAATCATTGCTGCTGTCTTTTTCAGAGCATTATTACTGATCACCGTAGTACCACTTGTAGCATTCGGTCCCCATAATACGACTCGAGAATTATGCTTATCAAGAACATAGACATGATAGTCGTCATCAACGACAACGGCTGAAGGATGATCAAGATCTGTTAAGGCACTCGATTTCGAACCTGTTCCTGCTACAGTTGTGGCAAGAGAAGAATTCAGAAGAAAACGTTGAATGCGATGATTTTCAGTATCGGTCACATACATATAACCGTGTATATCGAAAAAAACATCCACTGGAGTATTGAGTAACGATGAAGACGACCCAGCGGTTCCACTGCTACTTCCAGCTTTAGTTGTACCACTTGACGCATTTTCCGTCNCTGTTAAGGCACTCGATTTCGAACCTGTTCCTGCTACAGTTGTGGCAAGAGAAGAATTCAGAAGAAAACGTTGAATGCGATGATTTTCAGTATCGGTCACATACATATAACCGTGTATATCGAAAAAAACATCCACTGGAGTATTGAGTAACGATGAAGACGACCCAGCGGTTCCACTGCTACTTCCAGCTTTAGTTGTACCACTTGACGCATTTTCCGTCCATTCTTGAATTCGATTATTTCCAGCGTCACAAACATAAAACGTATCATTTTCATTCATATATATACAAGCCGGAGTATTGAACTTGTTTGCAGCATTGCCCGATGAACTACCTGCGACGACAGCACCTGTTTTATTCCAACGAAGATTCATACCTTGAAAGAATGAATGATACGAGAAGAAACCTCAAAAGATAGAAATAACTGACAGGAATCAAATGCTGTTGTCGTCGTCGTTACAGACGTTGTTGTCGTTGATGATGATGATGTAGAAGTGGATGTTGATGATGTTGATGATGACGACGATGTGGATGTTGTTGTCGTTGTAGACGATGTGGAAGATGTTGAGGACGATGACGACGTGGAAGACGTTGATGATGATGATGATGATGTTGTAGTCGATGTTGTTGATGTAGTAGCTTTTAGAAAAAACATGGCGATGATAGAGATAAAATAGATTATGCAGTTACTTGTAGTCGTTGCTGTTGTTACCGTACCTTCAAATGACGAATAGTCGAATCCTCAAAAGTTTTTAATTGAGTTTTTTTCCGAAATACTTACTTGTTGTTGTCGTCGTTCGTATTCTCGGTTGAGCCACTAAAACAGATTTTTAAATCAAAATCCTCGAATAAAATGAATCGCCTACATAGTAAAACAAGGATTGCTGCGATAGCCATTAGAAGAACAACTGCTAGTGTACCGCACGCGCATAGACAACAGCAGCATGGCGTAACAAAAAAAGCTCCAACGCGTCGTCTAAATCCAAATTAAAGTTCAAAACGATGCTTCGATTCAAAACTTGAAGACCTTCTTTTTCTTTTCTCGTCTTCTTCTTCTTCGTTTTCGCCTTCGATTGTATAATAAGTAAATAGACGACGTTCACTTTCATAAAATGATGATGCATCGCTATTCGAATTGACTCGATATTGGACTACTGATGGTGTAACAATTTTGTCGTGAGAATTGGTCGAATTAACATGTCCACGTGAACGATCAGTTAAAGAAAGAGTTCTCCTTTTCCAATAACGAAATGGCCATATGGAATCTTCATGATAATCTGATAACCGAATCTCTTTTCGCATACGAATTGATGATCGTCTCGGCTGATTTTTTCGACGTATGGTAAGAGAAGATCGACTTACCCTTCGAACCTGAACTGATCGTCTCTCGCCATACGAAATCTGTTTTACCTAAACAGTATCCTACTCGACATGAACATAGAAAGATTATACTACATACAACCGAATTGTTTTCAACCATTTGTCAGCAGTCAACAAAAAATATATCGGCTAAAATTGTAATGCCAGTGCAATATTTTCAAGGCGAATATAGAGTGAAGGAAGCCTTATAGTCAAAATCTCATATAACTTCGAAAACTAAATTGAAAAAATATTCTCCTAGTTTCGCAATGATGAAGAATCCTTTCATTTGTTTTTTAAGGACAAATAAACAAAATTAGTAATATATTTTTAAACAAACATTTCGTTAGAATTTCAATAAAACTTGAATTCATTACAATGGATACCATGATGCAGGTTTACATGATTCAATTCGAAAGACGAGATAGAAAAATGCATAGCAAGTTAACATACAAAAGTATAGAATATTCGGTTGTTTGACCCATTTTGCTTTCAGGATAACTTCTTTCGCTTGTTTCGGTTTCGCATGTGGACCGATCAAGCGATATTGCGCGTTTAGTAACGGTCCACACATTAATTTCATCCATAATTTTGGTTCAGTGAAAAATATTCGAGTAAAGTTCGGTCGACATCCAATTGTTCGCGCTAAATCATCGGAATAGATCAAATAATCGGTCAGATTCGTCAAACGATTCACACGATAAGGTGTCAGTTGCCATTCGAGATATTTGACGTATTTACAAATCTTTTCATTCATTTCAGCTTTGCTTGGCAGAGTTAACTTCTTTGAACATAGTAGAGCAAACCAACGCGCTTGAAGTTCCATTAATGGTGGAATTGCGCCTAGAGCCGGACGAGCAAAACCAATCCAGGCAACTTCATCGCCTAGATCTGGATGGAAACAATGTTTGTACAAGTTGTGAGAGATTTTCGCTTCGGTGAAGTAACGCTTTAAAGTATCATCTGCGTCTTCGCTCTGTTCGATGAATGGAAATGAGGTTTTAAAGCCAGTACAACAAACGATTTCGTCGACATATTCTTCGGTGTTGTCTTCGAAGACCACTGAATGCACTTTTAATTGTTTTATTCCAGGTTTTCGTTGACATTTGTGTTTGTATTTCACCAGCGCTTCGACGATATTTGAATTTTTCGTGCCGTAAGTTGTCCAGACATTGCTTGTTCGAATTTGTTTTAAATTCATGTAGATTCCTGCACGTCGAACAATATCATAGTCAGTCGATCGACCTTTTTGGTAAAAGAGACATTTCAAGTAGGATTTTATCAAACTGTTGAACATATCGATCGTAGTGTGTAAAACACCCCAAGCTCTCGGAATGGAATGATGAATTCGCGACGTATCTAAATCAGCTGGTCCAAATCGATCTCCATGAATATATCTTGGCACGATAAAACCATGATCCTTTCGAATGGATAGATAAGCTTTTTTACCGAATTGTGCTGCAGCTAGGATCATATCACTGGCAGATTCGCCACTACCGACAATACATATGTGTTTATCTTGAAATTCCTCGTAGCGCTGAATGTGTTTCATGTGTTTGATTTTCCCTTGAAATAAATCTTGATTTTGAAAAGTAGGAAGACTGATGTTGCCGAATACTCCACAACAAATCGCAATACGATCGAAGGAATAAATTTGTGTATCATTTGTTAGACGAACTTTCCATTTCTGATCAGAAAAATCCTTCCATAACGATTTCACTTCGGTTCCGAATTGAATAAATTCTTTCAATTGAAAATGATCAGCATAATCATTTAAATATTGCGCATATTCAATAAATGATAACATTCGCGGCTTTTCAAGAATATCCACGTCTTTACCCACAAAATCACTGAACATGGTTAACAAATGACTTGAAACAAAGACTCCTTGTTGATATGCTTGAGTGTACAAACCACCGAGCACATTGGATTTCTCGAAAACTCGGCACCGATGGCCTTCGGCTACTAATTCCTTTAACGTAACTAATCCACTACACCCACCTCCAATAATTCCAACATCGAGTCGTTGATCTTGGTCCGGCATTTCGTATTTTGTCTAAAAATAAGTGCAAATCTCGACGTTTTATAATCGCGAAATTTGGAACGAACATGCTGATGAAAAATAACAACAAGAGAGAGAGAGAGAGAGAGAGAGAGCAAAAAACGTGCATCGTCATTCTGTCGTAAAGACAACTGACGGTACTTGAAGAACGAAAAAAAAAGACGTATATTATCATGTAAAACCTATCAATAAAGCATGCGTGCACTATAAATCATAAAATCAACACAAATTTATTTTCTATACTTTCGAACTTGATCGAATCGAATCATTCTAATTCGTTTTACATATTCCATTCAAAAGACGATGAAGCCTTTTGCCCTGAAGTTTCATTCTATTTCTGTGTAGTATTATTATCAGTGCATTGTCATACTAAAGAAAATAATCTCATCATTATGAGACAACCGTTTTTCAATGACTCACGGTAGACTCATGAATGGATACAAAAGCAATGACAAAACTTTGTCCTTTTTTCAAAACATGCTTTCAATTTCATCCATTCATTTCGAAAAGCACACGATGTATTTTAAGGTAATTTTACAATATAACAAAGCGATCCACACGGAAATCTTACTCATTTAGAAGTTATCAATGAATGTTCTCAGTAGTGTTCAGTCGTTCTATCACACACTGGTGCTATATTTGAGCGCATTTGTTACATTGATGACACCGGGAACGGTCATCTGGAAAATCTTTGGAAATCGGAAAGGAAAAGTGCACCTAATGAGTCGTGATTTAATCTGTGATAGTGAAACATTGACAAAACTTCCGAAATGTTCGAAACCATTGGATCAATTTACTAATGCTTTATGTCCATTTCTTCCAACATTTCTTCTGGACAGTGACAACAGTTGGAAGCAACGACGAAATGTGTTTTCTTTCGGCAATGATCTAATCATTGAACGAATAGGACAGACTTCGCCTGATTTTCGTTTAGCAAGTAAACCAGGCAACATTCTTTGGGATGTGTTCGAGATGATTTCGAGATATTCGTTTCAGTTGGTTTTTAACCGTCCTCCAACGAACGAAGAATTTAATCGAATCTATCCCGGCTTACTTGATATCAACAGAATTATTAAACGATTTACATCGACGCCAGACGTCAAGATTCGACAGAACTTTTATGATGAAGTTCTGAAGTTAATTCAAGACAATGATAAAGATTTTCTTTTTCATAACTGCGAAGCATTTTTTCAAATGGAAGAGATTCATCAAGTTTCATCGGTCGCCGAAGATTTTCTTACGACAATCTCCGTTCAATGTACCGATCTTGTCTGTCACATGCTTCTCGTCTATTCCGAACACGCCGATGATTTTCAAAATCAATTTGACAATGCTTTGAACGAAACACTTCGCTTGTACCCATTGACTGACCTGTGGGTGCGACAACCGTATGGAGGTCAACGAGGATGGATTACTTCGTTGGTTCAATTAAATCGAAATGGTTGGGCACAACCTGATGCATTCTCTTGCGAACGATGGAATTTACCTAAACATCCTCCACTGATGTCATGGGGCTTTGATATTCGACGATGTCCAGCACAGAAATTGGCAACCAACGTTTCGAAATTAGTTTTTCAAACGATCGTTAATCAGGAAGGTTTCTGGATAGAGCCAGCTGCGAATTTCCAACATGAAAGAACGTTTCCGTATGGTTGTCAGGCGTGGATAGGTTACGGTGAAAAACCGAAGAATGCTCGTCGATGGAAGTTTGAAAATAAACTTCGAATGCAACTACGCAGATGGCTATGCGAGAAACTACGAATGATTGATCAAAATGAATTGAACTGAATAATGCTTTGTTTTCTTTTTGTACAATTTTATTTTGTCGTGAATATTTGTTACAATTAAAATAAGTTTAGTGAGAATTTCTATATGTCTATAAAGTTCAAAAGTACGTATTCGGTTATTCAGGAGCTTCGACAACTCCACAGCATCTCATGCAACACTTTCGATAACAAGATGGAAACGCAAAGTGGCATATTATACCGAATACGCCTGCAAACTTCGGGTCCTCCGAGCCAAGTGATAATCTGGCTAAGCGCTCTTGCTCCACTAATTTGATTTCGAATCGTCCGTTCTTCTCTTGCACGGAAACAACTTTGAAAACGTTTATCGGAAGAATAAGAACTTCTTCTTCTTTTTTGAATATTGAAAGTGTTTCGATGGCCAACGCCGTGTTACGATTACGAATAGAATAACGGCATATGACCGAAATTTTTTTCGAATTACTAGCAGGACCTTCCTGTTCGAGTTCGTTAGTGATGAAACCTTCAGCCACTTCTTTGTTTTTCGACGTAGATAAGAAAGATTTGGTCATGATAATCGAACCAGGTTTGTATTGATCAAGATCATTCGTCGTTACACACATACCTCGAAACGTGTCACCCGTAAAAGACAATTGCTGCAGCGCTGGGTCGCAACTAAGAACAGCTGCAATTGCTCCAGGTATTTTGACTTTTATCTTAACTTCTGTTTCAATACTATCTCTGTGACTTATCATTTTCGCCAGATCTTTATTTAATGTACGATAAAAGTCAGATTCCACCGTATAAGCTTTCACAATATGTGTAGCATCTTTGCTTTCGAAATACGCACGAAAACAATATATAATGTCAAGCATCCCTTTCGGATTGTTCGCAACTATCTCCTTTAAATAATACACTAGGAGATCACAATCGATGCCATTTTCATAGGCGTCTTTCAATGAATCGCGATAAAATACGGCATACTCAGCTGCTCGTTCATTAACTGTTAACCATTCAATGAAATTGGTATCTCCAACGAAACGATTTTCATTGTTTTGTTGTTCGCGTTGTTCAAATAACTTTTTGATTTCATCTGTACGGGCTTCTTGTACTGGTAGTAAACCAAACCTATTTCTAATCATCATAGACGCTCCTTTGCCAAGTAAAAGACGAACAATTTCGATATGACCATTGTAAGCAACAACATGAAGAGCAGTCGAACCATTCGATTCTATTCGATTGATTTCTTCAATTGACATATTCGCTAAAATTTGTTCCACTAAGTGCACATTATTTGCCCGACATGCCACATAGAGTGGACTGAGTTCAGTGAACGGTTGAGGAGCCACTGCTGTCATCGATGAAAAAGTTTTTCGATTTTGATGAATGTCTATAAAGCTGTTTACAGAATCTAAACAGAAAATAAGATATGAACGAATCTTTGATTGAATATGTCACATGAGTATCCCTCGTTTAGGTCATTGAAGCTTATGCTGGAATCGTCATCCTCACCCGAACACCCAAAAAACTCACGTATGGTGCTTAATAATTCGTTTTTTTTTCGTAGAAAAATCCATTCACTCGAAAACACAAAGAAAGGAATAAAACGGTAAAGTTAGAAAGATGTACTTCTTTTTATGAGGAAAGCAAAATTTGCCGGTCACATGCTCCATTGAGTATCACTAAAAATGCCAAAGAACTCTTCAGCCGAAACAGTAAGTTGGAAAAAATTGTACAGGCAGAAAAGCCTTGCTGAAAGTGAAGCAGATGATGAAATAAAAAGTGTTGTGAATGCATCATTTTCAGTTAGTGCAACATCAGGTCGACTGTACAAATGCTGTATCCTTATCAAAATGAATTCTTAAGTAGTCTTATAACTTTTCATCGTTACGCAGTGTGTAGGAGTAACAGAGATACGTAGTTCTAACGAGAGATCTTTGGAGCTCAGTGAGTATACCATAGTTAAGTTCGATTGAATCTCTTTTATCATGAGATAGATTTGATTGTTTATTGATGAGGTTTTTATTCAGATATTTGTTAATAAAATCATGGCTGGGAATTCGGATGACTTACGTAAAATGTTGCGTACACTCTCAATACTGGTCATCTTCATTCTTTCGATTTACCTTATCCATTTTATTCTGTCAATTGTGGTAGTTGTTATCGGAGCTGTTTTTCGTTGGCAATGTCAAATTCAGACAAATATTCCCGTGTATCTTATTGTTATCGGATCTGTAAGCATTTTCTATTATGGTTTAGCTTCCGTTTTTGTGAGTATCAATTATACTAAGAGTACTTGATACGAATATATTTATAGGTATCTAAAGTTTTGAAAGAGAAATCTAAGGAGAAATTCATGGAGAAACTCATTTCGAAAGTTTTCATGACAATCATGGCTGTTGTACTCGTGTTTCAGCTTGCTTGGAACATCACAGTATGTTTTTTTTATTTACTTATCAGAAAAAAAAATCGAATTTTCTGTGTTTAATTTCGAAGGGTGCTGTTTGGGTGTTTGGAACGAAAACAACCGTTCAATCTTCTGATCTTTCTTTGTCTACGTATTGTCACTCTATACCCTACTATTTTGCATTTGCCTATTGTATTTTCTCGTTCATTGTTTTATTTCTTCCTTGCCTCGCAAGTCTCATTTCTATACCTTATATGATGAATGAATAAACAGTTCAATATTGAAAAAGGTAGATATTATTTATCCAACATGCCATATTCATCATACAGTGATAATTCCCATTTGTTGAAATGAAGGTATCGTTTTAGTTAAGGATGTTACAGAATACTGACGAGTCGTAGTCATACAACACACATTGAAGTTATCGTCCGTTTTAATGGATATTCGCAACTCGTTGTTGAAACATAAATCATCATTGTTTGTTTTTCTTTTGTTTATAATTCTATTTTTCACTCTTTTCCCAATGTTTCCGAAGGAAAAGTTTTTGTGTAAGTTAATATTTAGGTTCATTACCAAATTTACTGAAACAGTTAAAAAGAATATTGAAGTGGTAGTGAGAGTCTAGTTAAAAGCGTAATTTTCAAACTGAAGAATTCTTTTTGTCAGGTATTTTTGATGATAAAAATGCATGATTTCTTTCGTAGCATGAGAACCATCTGTGATTTTAATGGGCGAATTGAGTTATTGTTAGATATATGATCAAGTATATTGCTTTTAGCCCGCGCAATTAGGCATCATCACTCTTTAACTCGATATACTGATGTTTCCGATGAAAAAAGGAAAATGTTTGAAAGTACTAAGAGGAAAACTCATGTACTTGGAAACACATTTTTCTGTGCTCTTTTGTGAACCTCTAGTGAATCACCCGAGAACATCAACAAAAAATTGCTCGGTGGATACTTGAATTGAGCTTTCAACAATGACAAAGGGGACTATTACATTTATTAATAGATAAGATGCAGATAAAGTTCTGAAATGCGTACAAGCGCACGTCATGCAGTTCTTCTACACAGTAGTTTTCTACTATTCGTTCCAGACGACAAAGAAGTACAGAAAGAATGTTGCCCAAAGAATCAGTCGAATATCTTTCGATGTCATAATCATTTCACCATCACTGATGGGACCAGTCCAATCACTTAGTTGACTCACACATCCAACATCGACCACATTCGGATGATACTTCAAAACACTTTCTCCAACTATTGTATCATCATGTGCTGTATACCAATACGAAGCACCCATGTTTGACATTGGAATTGGATCGAGTTTGTCCAAACCAATATAATGACCTGTCGCATTGTCGGTGTACAATATAACAGGAAAGATACCAGCAGCATCGATGGCATTACCTATCCACGCTTGTGCAGCGACTGGTTTCACATCTCCGACACCCCATTTCTTTGTGATCACCCATTCACCAGCATAGTCCAAAAATCGAGAGTTATAATTATAAACTTCACATTGATAATTACATGCTGGTGACCATGTACATGTGTTCGATGAATAATCATAAATGAAAAAGCCAGTCGAATTGAAATAATAGTATGTCGTTCCTGCAGTACAGATGAGTATTTGATTAACATCATCCATAATCCACACTGAATTCGTCACAAAATTATACATTTTGATACCGAAGATTCCATAGCCTGTGTTGCTTGGTAAAGGATACGGTAACGCATGCGCACTAGTATTGGTATTAGGGCATTGAGTGCTGCTATTTCTTTTGCAAATCTTCAAATAGCCAGAGGATTGACTTGAAATTCCTCCATCGAAAACATGTCGAGCAGTACCAAACGGAGGTTGATTGTTGACAAGAGATGAAGGAGAAGGGAACGGTGTACCCGAAAGGATAACATTGATGGAATACAGCTTATTATCCAGAGCGTTGATGTGTAAAACGACTAAATGAGTGTTGTTCGATGTAGAGCATCCTGATGCAACGCCGTTGTAGCCCGATGGTGGACAATGATAGTCCAAGTCATGATTATCGATGGTTCCGAGGACAGTTAATGCAGCTATTCGTGCGTAAAATGTTTGATTCGTAGTTGGATCTTGATAAGTTGTATAGTTTGTTGTCAAGTCAGCAATTTGTTGCCAAGAAAAAATGAAACAATTGTCAGTGAGGGTATTGTCTACTGTTATGGTGATAGTTGTTTCAACACATGATAATGGAACTCGTTGAAGGTAGAAGATGCCATCACAGTTGACTAAAGTGAACAAACAAACGAGAAAATAGATTGAGATGTTTTTTGTCGTATATACGAACTGAAGTTGATGAAGAAAATATTGAAAAATATCCACGCAATTACAATGTAGTAGAGCATTTGTGTGCTTTTAGTTTTGGATTGAATGAAAATATATCGATTTATTTCGATGTATATGCAACGGTTTTTAGTTTGTTTTTATTATTACATGTTTATAAACAGATAAAACCAATCAAAATTTTCACCTTGTGCATTCTGCTGTGTCACTACTCTCTTTATGAGCCCATACACATGAGAAAATAAAAGCGGCAAATTGCTTCTTTGCTGTTTAAAGAAAAAAAATGAGTGCAGAGCATCACTTTAAGGTAAAAATAAATTATCGAACGAGAAGTTTGTCCTTGAAGCACTCTTTCGCCGTCTATGGAAGTTACTGCTGCTAATTAGCGCTCTTTCCCAGAGTGAAGTTGTTTCTTTTAGACTATCAAAAAGGATTCTATTATCAGGCTCTTCATCGTGTTTTCTACTGCTGCTTCTTTCAAATTTCATGTCTTCTTTCGAATGATGTATAGATAAATATATGCTGCTTTCTTGGATGTTTCCTTAGTCTGTTGTTCTTTTAGTATCAAAAGACAATATATTAAAACAGAAGTTTGTAACTCCTATATATATATATATATATACTGAATATATGTTTTACCGCAATATTTATATTTCGATATTATTCCTATTATTACTACTTGTCCAAGATACCCATTTAATGCGTATTGGCTCAGTAGTAAATGCCGTCTATTTCTCGTCAAACGAGACCCAAAATATTTATTCTCAAATCAGTTGTACGCAGTGTAGTTGTTTAGCTTTGCGTCTTAAGGCAGTTGGATGGAACTGTAATGGACAATGTCAAATGATCATGAACTATTCCCAGAATGATATTGGGCTAGTGCAGTCAAGCAATACAACATATTCTTTTCTTATTATCCCTCCTCAACGGCCAACAACAACATCATTTACTACAACGACAACGTCATCCACGACAACAACATCATCATCTCCCACTACAACAACATCATCATCCACAACAACAACAACATCATCGTCATCCACTACAACAACAACAACATCACGCACTACAACATCATCGTCCACTTCAACAACATCATCATCATCCACTACAACAACAACATCTTCGTCATCCACTACAACAACTACAACAGTACAAAGTTTACAATCAGCTCAAATCTCGCCAGAATCTTTGACGATAGGCGATTGGACGATGTACTCGTACTCTTATCTAGCAATGAGTTCAACAACTGTGACTCTTAAATTTGCCTTTCTAGCATCTAGTAATTACGCATGGTTTCTCGATGATGTCGCAGTACAAGGCTCAGATGGAAATAACAAATTAACCAATGGTAATTTTGAGGCGTCATCATCATTAGTTGCATGGTCATCAGGTAACACAGGAGTATGTCTATTTAGCTACGGATTAACAACAGGTGAATATTACTCGCCGAGCAAATCTTTTTATTCTGCGTGCGGTTTAGGATCACCTTGGATATCTCAATCATTGACTGTTATAAGTGGTCAACTTTATAATGTTAGTTTTTGGGTTTATTTGCAACAGATTTTGCCGATAGGACTTGGAAGTGAAAAAATTACTGTAAATATGCAATAGCAGCTCCTCTTAAGTATTTTATATACTCGTCTATAAATAAACTATTTATCTAAAAGTCAGTTCACAACATAGTTCAGAAGTGCAGCAAAGCTGTTTTCTGAATCGTCGCAGTCCTATCAATATTCATCTCCAATGATATTTACCTGCTATAAATATTGTACTCATCTCAGTATGCAGAAGATTCCTAAATTGTTATTTGCAGGTTGAATTGATCTCGAACATAGAACGGCTGCATGAGAAAATATTTTGAAATTGATAATTCCTTGAATATCAAGATATCGTAGTACTCGTGATCGGATTGGATCACGCTACAAACTCGATCTATATATCTCCAGATGAAAGACATTTTTTCTCAAATTCATGATATATTTGATATTCATACCTGATACACACGTTATAGAAAAAGTGCACTAATTTCCGTTGCCAAAACAATCCTATCGTATATAACTCTCATTAACCGATTCTAATTCTACTGGAAAATAGTTTTGAAATGAGAAAAAAATATTTCTTTACAGCTTTACTATTCCAACGTATACTGGGTATCAACATTGTTGTTTTTACCTAATGAGTGTACTATTTGTGAGAAGATTTTCCATCAAAATCTATCATACCGACTCTAGCAAGCAAATTGAATTCTTTGTTAAAAGAGAAAAACAGTTGAAAACTTTTCTGCTTACATTTCATTATCGACATATTCTCTTTAGAGCAAAGGATAAGGGTGAGTAGAAGTGTATTATTAATAGTTTAGAAACAGGATTCGGTTTAATCATAAGTCCAGGTGAAATAGCATAGAATTGTTTGATCGAAAGATTTCCAAATAATTCATCAATTGAAATGAAAAGCTTTAACACGGTCATACTTATTCTTCACGGTTGAAATCAATAAAAAGATAGCTATCAGAACATTTTCAATGCAAGAAACTCGATGGAAATTACAGCTCGCTGAAAAAGTACTGTAGATAGAACTTTTTGTGTGTGAAAACTGTACTTCCTTATCAATTGTCGTCAATTTGTTCACACACATTTTTTTCGTGAAACACTTTAAAAGCTCAAACTATAGTCAAGATTTCTCTTGGAGTGTTAGCTAATAAACGTGAACATGATAACTTTGAGCAAAATATGTTGACCATTGCTCAAATATCAGGATTGAAGACAATTTTTCATGACTTTCTACGATACAGAAGAAACAGGTCGAAAAATGTGAACCTTCACAAAATCCGATGTGAGGACTACCCAAAAGAGGTCAAAAATTTATTTTGAAGCATAACTTTTCATGCATAGTCGAACGAGCTGACTGCTTCGAAAATCAAAATTTAGTTGTTTGTACACTTATGTATGAATAGGTCTATTTTCTTATAGATTCTCTCATAAAAAAATGTGTCATATGAATCCATCAAGACATAAAACGTTGAATAAGAAAAACATGAGCTGAAATGCACGAAGAAGCCCATTTCAAAACTTGTCACGACTATTTTAATAGCATTTCAGCTTGCTTGAAACCTCACAGTATGTTTTTGATTCACTTATAAAAAAAGCCCTTTTAATTTTCTCTCTTTACCTTTCGAACGGTACTGTCTGTATGTTTACAACGAAAACAACCGTTCAATCTTCTGATCCTTCTTTACGGTACACACCATTCTATATTTTGTGAGAAACAAAGTCAAATCAATCAGAGTAGACTTCAATATCCACTAATTAACCGATTACTGACTAACAGTGATTATAAAGCATGAAAATCGTCATATATTCCCATAGGACTATTTGCAACTGATTGTTTCAAATTAGCAATGAAAAGTAATATTGATGTTTTTGACAAATTTTTCGAATGAATAATCATTCCTTTTTAATCTTTGTTCAAAAACTCTAGTTTTGACTCTTTCCATAATGTTCCAAGGCAACATGTTTTATATAAGTTAATATGCAGATGAATTGACGTATGTTAAATAGGTTGAATGAAATGTTAAAGTGACATTAAAAGTATACTTGGGATCTCACTTTTCAAACGAAAGAAATCTTTTCGTCAGATTTGACTGATGATGACAGCGCGTGAAAAAGGAAATGACTTCTAATTTGATTTCGCAATCTGAGAGATTTATTGATGTATACAAAATATTGCTTTGATCTGAGCTTATTAGACATCATCGCCCTCTAACATGATTCGTTTATAAAGCTTTTAACGAAGGAAAAGAATTGATGACTATAATTGAGAGGAAGAAAAGGTCAGTACTTAAAAACAGATTTATACGTACTTTTCTATTAACCCGCCGTGAATCATTCTGTGTGAAATTTTCTGTTCTATATATGCGTTTAAAAGTCATGCTGCATCTGCGTCTACTCGCAAAATGAAACATTAGATGACGAAATGTGTTTATTCTATGGTTTAGACCCGCATACGTATCTATGAAAAGAGAGAATAAATAAAAGCGTAGAGAATTTATTGAATTTTCAAGACCGATTAAGGAAAAAAAAAGTCATTCATTCAATAGATCTTATATGAATAAACCTTTCAATTATGTCGGAGTGCACATTATGCAGTTTTTCTGCGCAGTAGTTCTCGACTGTTTGTTTTAAGCGACAAAGAAGTACAGAAAGAATGTTGCCCAAAGAATCAGTCGAATATCTTTCGATGTCATAATCATTTCACCATCACTGATGGGCCCAGTCCAATCACTTAGTTGACTCACACATCCAACATCGACCACATTCGGATGATACTTCAAAACACTTTCTCCAACTATTGTATCATCATGTGCTGTATACCAATACGAAGCACCCATGTTTGACATTGGAATTGGATCGAGTTTGTCCAAACCAATATAATGACCTGTCGCATTGTCGGTGTACAATATAACAGGAAAGATACCAGCAGCATCGATGGCATTACCTATCCACGCTTGTGCAGCGACTGGTTTCACATCTCCGACACCCCATTTCTTTGTGATCACCCATTCACCAGCATAGTCCAAAAATCGAGAGTTATAATTATAAACTTCACATTGATAATTACATGCTGGTGACCATGTACATGTGTTCGATGAATAATCATAAATGAAAAAGCCAGTCGAATTGAAATAATAGTATGTCGTTCCTGCAGTACAGATGAGTATTTGATTAACATCATCCATAATCCACACTGAATTCGTCACAAAATTATACATTTTGATACCGAAGATTCCATAGCCTGTGTTGCTTGGTAAAGGATACGGTAACGCATGCGCACTAGTATTGGTATTAGGGCATTGAGTGCTGCTATTTCTTTTGCAAATCTTCAAATAGCCAGTGGATTGACTTGAAATTCCTCCATCGAAAACATGTCGAGCAGTACCAAATGGAGGTTGATTGTTGACAAGAGATGAAAGAGAAGGGAATGGTGTTCCTGAGAGGATAACATTGATGGAATACAACTTATTATCCAGAGCGTTGATGTGTAAAACGACTAAATGAGTGTTGTTCGGTGTAGAGCATCCTGGTGCAACGCCGTTGTAGCCCGATGGTGGACAATGATAGTCCAAGTCATGATTATCGATGGTTCCGAGGACAGTTAATGCAGCTATTCGTGCATAAAATGTTTGATTCGTAGTTGGATCTTGATAAGTTGTATAGATTGTTGTCAAGTCAGCAATTTGTTGCCAAGAAAAAATGAAACAGTTGGTAGTGGTGGTGTTGTCTTCTGTCATGGTGACAGTAGTTTGAACACATGATGATGGAACTCGTTGAAGGTAGAAGATGCCATCACAGTTGACTAAAGTGAAGAAAGAAATATACAAACATATTGAGATATTATGGATGTATACGAACCGAAGTTGAGAAGGAAAATATTGAAGAATGTCGACGCAATTACTATGCAGAACAACATCTGTGTGCTTTGAATTTTGTTCTGAGTAATGTATGTTTCGATATATACAGGACGGCTTTCACTTTTTCGTTCTTAAGAGTTCACATGTACAAACAAATAAAACCAATGGAAATCTTTACTTTGCTGCCTTCACTATGGAGTTATTATTTCTTTACACGTGGCTAGATATGATGAAATAAAAGCGTCCTAGTACTTATATGCTATTTCATACGAATAGCGTAGATGTAAATTCCACTTCAAGATGAAATTATCGAATGTGAATTTTGTCTTTGAAATATTCATTGGTTTTTATGCGAGTACTCATTGATAATTGACACTTTCTGTCAAAATGAAGTTCTCTTTTCCGATTATCCAAAGAGGTTCTATTATTCAGCACTTCTTGAAATACTAGAGTGCTATCTCTCTCAAACTCGATAGCTCATCAGCCACGGACATGAATGTATATTGCTTTTTTTCTTACATTTTTATTGATCTGTTAACAAAATTTGTAATACTACAAAACTATACATAAGACGACCTATCGACAACTGCCGTTATATCCATGCCTAATCGCAATCAGAGAGTACAATATTTTCTTTTTTTAACCACTGCGTGTCAACGTCAAACAACAACTTGATACAATTGAAACTGAAAAACTAGCTAATGATAACTTTGAGGCATCATCATCATTAGTTGTACGGTCGTCAGGTTACTCAGAGTTGTGTCTACCCAACTACGGACTAAGAATAACTGAATATCACTCGTCGAGTGCATTGTTCTATAGTGCATGTGTAATAGGATCACCTCGAATATCTCAATCGTTGACTGTTATAAGTGATCAACCCTATAATGTTCGTTTTTTGGCTTTTTCTGAAACAAAATTTATCCTTACCACTTATGTAAAGTCACAAACCAGTATAACTATTAGATAATGATTTGCATTATACTGTTTCATATGATTCGATATAAAATAACTGGGTGAGAAATTTATTTGTTGTTCCTAATTTCATACTGCAGATGAATGAACAAAGCAAAGACATACTAAACCCGATCAGTTTCACAGATAACTGCTTACATCTTTACTAATAGTATATAATCTGTCGCAAGAAAGAAAATCGATAAAGATCAACCTCAACGATGAATAGTATCAGTGTACTTGTGAGGAAAATGTGTCGTTCTGTTAATATTTCCAGATACGTGCTTGTTGTAATACTATACTAAAAGTCACATAAACCTGTAAGCCGTAGGTACAAAAAAAAATTCTTAATTTGTGATTGAAATTAACGGTAGGAAAAGCAGTGCTCACTTCCATTAATAAAATAATTATATAAAGAAGTCAAAATTTTCGTTCATAATTTGAAAATAATGTTTTTTTTTCTACTAGAAAAGTAATGTTCCATTATCTTTATTTCCATCAATTTGAAGAAAAGCACTAATTTTGATAATTTCATGTTACAAATTCACATCTCGATTTTCAGGAGAACTATTAACGTTCTACTATAAATACAACTTCTACTGTTTACTGTGCACAAAGATTTTTTTCGAACTAACAGAAAATGCGATGGAAACTTTTATAGAAGAACGGGCATTTGATCTTTTCTAAATCAAAGATGTTAATGTTACTAACAATTAAAATTTTTACTCTCCTCTTCTTTCTATTCACCCATGTCTATTCAATTCATATCGGTTCAGTCTCAAATGCCATCTATCTTTCGTCAAATGATCTCAATCAAACTTATTCTAATCTTACTTGTATGCAATGCAGTTGTTTAGCTTTGCGTCTCAACGCAGTCGGATGGAATTGTAATGATCAATGTCAAATGATTCTGAATTACTCTCAGAATGACATTGGGCTACTGCACTCAAGCAATACAACATATTCTTTTTTGATCATCCCACCTCAACGGTCAACAACAACAACTTGTATGTTTAGATTGAAACTTATGAAATACGATTTCATCTTTTTCATTAGTAACGTCATCGAGCAGTTCGACATCAACAACTAGTCTTACAAGTATGTGAAAAATTCTTCTTTTGTCTATGAATATCTTATTTTATTTGTGATTCTATAGCAACAACAACAGTTAATTTGAAATCGACTTATATCGCACCGAATACTACAGTGGCAAATATTTGGAATTTGAACTTCTATTCTTATCGAGCAATGACTTCAACAACTGTAACTGTTAAGTTCACGTTTCAAGCAGCTTCAGGTTGCCAATGGTATATTGATGATGTATCCATTCTTGATCCAGCTGGCAATGAAAGGTTAATTAATGGGAACTTCGAAGCTCCGTCCTCGTTAAGTGGATGGTCAACAGGATATTCAGGATTTTGTACATTTACTTACGGATCAACTTCCAATCAATATCATTCAACAAGTCATTCGTATTACAGTTCATGTTCAACGGGAACAACTTGGATATCTCAATCATTTGCTGCAACAAGTGACAAAATTTACAACGTTAGTTTTTGGGTTTATTTTAATCCAAGCAGTACTCCGTTTGCATATGGAAATACCGGAGTGAATGTTACTATTAATTGATCAACGATTTGATTCTTTGACATTTTAGACATTCGAGTTTATTTGATATGCAAGAGAACACTGTATTTATTATAGTTTATAAGATGTTGTACAGCAGTAAGGGTAGTAGTTTCAATAAGAGATAAAACTTGATCGATTTGATGAATAGAGGGTAGTTGTACACAAAAATGTTTTATTTTGGTGTCTGGTTGAAAATGAATCGTTTGCCTCTCAAAGGTACACAACGACAATCGTTATTATCCGGTCGAAAACCAAAGTTCACACAGTAGCCACCCATCTTACGACAACCACCGTCATTGCATCCACCCCATGCACTAGACCAACAACTTCCACTAACTTTAATAATTGATACACAACACGCAAATACAACCCAATAAAGTACGAGTTTTGATACCAATGTCATTCGAGTCTATACGTAAGACGACAAGCAATTTATATAAGCGACAAAATGTGTTTTACGAGTAAATGTGAAATATTCTCCTTTATATATAAAATCGTATTAAAAAATGAAAAGATATTCATATGAATAAACACTTAAGGATATAACTTCCACTGCATAGATTTTCTTTCGGAAAGACGTAATTACAATATTAAAATACTGCTTCAAAAAACCTTTTGTTATTCTATGGAAATTTGACTTTTCGAAAGCAAATGATCTGCATTTCGAGTGTTATTTTTCAACGTTAACGTACATAAGTCATTATCTATTGCGAAAGTTCGTTTTTCATTTTATCTAAAAACAGAAAGTACGGTTGATGATCGTCCGTTCGATCGTTCTTCGTTTTCAGACTATTTTCTTGATGAATAAATTCAATTAAATCTTGAATATTCGGATAATAATCTCCTCTCACACGTATTTCAACGTCATTCTGTTTCCCAGTTAACAACTCTTCATCATTTGTCCAATTAAACAAACTCGCACCAGTGCTTGTATCAAACGGATTTAATTCTATAACAATACAGTCGAATTCGTTCGTTGATCCATTTACCATCAAACCAACATCGATAATATAATTCGAATAGTTTTCATTGCACCTTTCAAACAACATTCGGATCTTGTCTTGAAAATATTTCTCGATTGTTAATTTGATCTTTTGTACAATCAACTGATCTTGTAAATGATAAAATTTACAATAGTGATTATATTGCGAAATGGCGGTTAGTTTCGATTGATAAACAAAACATCGGAATTCCATAGAATGATTCAGTTGGCTATGCCATTGACGAAGAATGAGATGATTGTTCCATGGAATTTTCTCGTCGTCAAGTTTCTCACACTGAAGTGCATCGGACAGATCGATGAAAACTCGTTCACTTGATAAAATCAGATTTAACGCTTCGCGTTCATTGGTCACTTTCAAACATTCGAATTGGGCGGAACAGAACGCAATCATCTGCATATTCGATTGACTTTCAATCGTATCATATTCATTCGGATAATTTTCTTTTAATCGATGCAATTCTTGGTCGTAAATGTCCTTTAAGAGTTGTTGATTTAAACAATCGCCATCTTTAGGACTTCGAGAGCTTAAACGAATGAAATATTCATTGATTGGCCGATGAAACAGTTTGTTTTTTAGTTGATTTTCAATCGATTCAATTAAATTCAGATGTTCGTGAGTAAATAAAACCGTCTTGGAATTGTAACGAGCTTGATAGTAATTGACAAATGCTTGTGCAATCGATGGAGAAATCGAAAGAAACTCAGTGTGGAACGTTTGGACCTTTAAAATCGGATACCAGGATTCAACATTGAACGGAATATGTTGGCGTTGACGTTCCAATTTATATCGGCATAGTTCCTTGTCAACTTGATTGTCTTTACTCTTAGAACCATTGTTTGGTGCTGTTAAGTATTGCCCCATTTTAACAGAAGTGACTCACATAAAACGCCTCGGAGTGTGAAAATTAATGAATCATTTGTGTTTACACGATATTAATTGGATATCGCCGATCAAGTATGGAATTTATTTAAACTAACTGTGTTATTGATAAAATGAACGGCGATGTCATTTTAGTGTAAATATATTCATGTTCTTGTTCTCGACAGATGTCAGGAATAGTTCTGTTCATCTTCATCAATTCAAAATTTTCTTTTTGGCAGTAAAACGAAGATATCACATCTCTGCCTTTCTATTATTCATTATTCTCCTGACGAAAACGCCCATTTCCTATCATGAGATTTTTAAAAAAAGAAAAGAACTTGTTTTGTTTTGCCATTCATTTTCGAACAGGTAATTGAAAAATAAATACAATATTCACACCTCTCATTATTCGATGTACAAAAAAAAATCAATCTTTTTGTAATGCACCATAAAAGTGCGATTAGTTTTTAATGATCTTATTAACGGGTAAACTCAGTTCGAATAGATTTGACATTAGTATCGCGAGCGAATCGTATTTTGTGTAGGTAGTATCGATGATTTTTCGTAACAAATTGCCATCTGAAGTCGAAAATTGATGTTTAATCAACAATTTTAGCTAAATACAATCGAAGTTAAACACGAAGTGGTTCGATTGGAATTGAATTGATCGTCTGAGATCGTTTTATTCTGTACTCGCGACACAAAGTACAACATATCGATTTTGGGACGTGTTATAACTTCACAATTTATTTTCAAGATTGCTTCGTTAGTATAGCAATGCCAATAACACCGACAAATGATAACTTCTCATCTCAAAAGAAGAATAAGCAGAAATCACTTAACTACATATCTTCGTATATAAAATACAAATTCGATAGTCTGTTTGCTCATGGCTTGATCTTTATCATTCCAATGTTGATTGCAATCACTGCGGTTGTAATAGTAATCTTCAGTATAATTTATTATTTCACTGAAATGGAGGATAATTATGAAGATGCTCTATGGGAAACGTTTACTCGTATACTCGATCCATGTGCCGCAGCGGAAGATCACGGTCTTCAGCATCGAATTCTATCCGGAATTGTTATACTCTGTGGTCTTGTGATAATCGCTATATTGATTGGTACGATTGTGACTTTCATGGATGAAAAACTGAACGAATTGAAGAAGGGACACAATACCGTCGTGGAAAAGAATCATACAAGTAAAATTAGATGAACTATTGATGAAAAGGAACGATTTCTTTCGTTTACTTTGGTAGTTATTCTCGGATGGTCACCGAAAATATTCGACATCATCAATGAATTGATCATTGCAAACGAAAGTCAACGTAACCCTTCTATTGTTATCCTAACAAACAAAAATCGAACTGAAATTCAATATATGATCAACAATAAAATAACTAATTCGAAAAATACACGAATCATCTGTAGAAATGGCGATCCTATGTCGGTATGTACAAACCATTTTCGATTTTATCTATTGTCATACTTTAGATCACCGATCTAAATAAACTAAGCTTGAATCAAGCACGATCAGTGATTATACTGGCAGCGGAGTCCAGCCATAATGCGGACATTCGAGTAATCAAAACAGTTTTAGCGATTAGAAACGATCCACAACGAAATAACATCAATTTTCATATCGTCGCGGAAATTAAAGTAGGACTGAATTTAGAAGCAGCAATGATTGCAGGTATTTGCTCAAAAATCAATCCTTCTGAAAACAATACATTCTTAGGCACACGAATATTTGTTTTAGGAGGAGACGAAGCACTATTTGTTAACGCTGATGAAATAACTGCACGTATTATTGCTCAGTCATGTCGACAGAGTGGTTTAACCATAATCCTCTCAACGTTACTATCATTTCAAGATGATGAAATCTATTTCAAACATGAAAAAGGGCTTACTGGCAAAACATTCCATGACGCGATATTTTCCTATAAGAAATGTTCCGTCATTGGATTGATGTTCGCCGATGGAACAGTAAAATTATGCCCTCGGTTAGATACAATCATCAGCCCAGATGATAAAATTATTGTCATCGCGGAAGACGATGCTAAAGTGATACTATCTTCGGAGAATTTGTTATATCGCGAGTATGCACACCCGCGAACAGGAATAAATCGTCACACAGTTTCACCGTCATTTCACGTTGCCAGTGAAGGAACAAAAAAAATTGAACGAAATCTCATACTCGGCTGGAATTCTCGAGCTCCATTGATTGCCAAAGAGCTGGATACCTATGTAGCTCATGGTAGTGAGCTACACGTGCTGACAAACTCGGAGACGATCGTACATTTGATCAACACACAGCTAGCCAATGAATTAATCGAACAGAAGGTCTTTGTACATCTTGGAAGTTTAACAAATAAACGCGATCTAGAGAAATTAAACATATTTTCGTATCATTATGTTATAGTCTTAGAGAATCAAGACAGCGAAAAGCAAGCTTTAGTGGAAGAAGCAGATGCCGAATGTTTAATTTCTTTGTTATACTTGCAAAATATCATTGATCAATCGAAAACAACGAAGACGTTCAATTTAGTCATCGAGTTGGCTGATATACGTAATCGACAGTTGGTCAATGCTTCATGTGCTGATGATTTTATCGTCTGTCCGAATTTACTTGCGAAGTATATTGCACAATTATCGGAGGATAAAAACATCAAAAAGGTCTATGATGTTTTGTTAACAGCTGGTGGCGTGGAGATTTCTTTGTGCTTAGCATCGGTCTTTGTTCCAGTTGGAGTGCCAATTAGTTATTATAAGATTTTACAGGAAACATTGAAGCATCAATGTGTAGCGATTGGTTATCGCTTAATGAAATATTTACATGATGAAAGCAGATTTTACGGGATTTTTTTAAATCCGAATAAACAGGAAGAAGTTATTTTTTCACCGAATGATAAAATTATTATTTTAGCTGAACATTTCATGCCATCTAGCCCCACGTCAGTTAACCGTCAAAATAAAGTTGCACATACGAGATTTCAACCAGACAAATCAGTATTTTGAAAAGCTGTTTTCTCTATTTTGCTGTTATTTTCGCCATTCGCTTTTAAAATAAATTGAAATACTATTGGTCATCAATTCACATTTTCAGACAAACGAAATACACCGATGAGAAAAGTTTCTGACAGATTGGAATGTTGCTTATTGAGGATCAGGCATACTATGGTGTTCGATATGTCTATACTGTTCGTTAGCGATTCTCATTCTAAAAATGATGATCAGTCAATTGTGGTCGAATAGTAGTGTTTTTGACTCGATTCCAATTGATGATTAGAATTTGTTGTAGGTCCAACATCATCCAGAAGAGAACCATTAGTATTCATGAAAATGGGATATTCACCATCGTAATTAAGATTCTCAGAATGTTGTTAGGTAATTAAACCAACCCGGAGTACTATACAGTTTGTCCACGAAGATGAAACATAGGACATCGGCAACAGACGATACTTGTTTGTTCAAAATAAACATATTATCAAATGTCGACGATGAGACTGGTCGATGACATTGGCAATTATCGAAAATACAGATGTACATAAATATATTCGATTGATTACAAATGTCGAAAACATCGAATTCTTCTCAGGCAAATTTGAAATCAAGAAGCATTGTTTCCACACGAGTTAAGAAAAGAAGAGTAAACTGAATTAGCTTTTGTCTGTTGGTAAAGACTTTTCTCTTTTTCTCTCGATGTTGAAAAGTCAAAACTGGTAACGAAGAAAATATAGTATTAACGGAAAGATCTTAAAAAGCCAAGAACTTCGACTTTCACTCTGTGGCTATTTTCGACATATTCTGTCGACATGCTCTCAAGTGAGAGCACACGTCGAGACAAAAGAAACTTAAAATGTTCTTTCATTTACTTGCAATGAAAGCTATTCTTCTTCGAACATAGTTGAAATATAATTGAAGCTACAAACAAAGATTGAGAGTTTCTCATTGATATTCCATGGTATTTAAAAATCTCTTTTCTCTCCTTGGAATCAATCGTGAGGTAAAGAAGTAAAGAATCCCATACATATCACTAACATCTTCAAGAAAATACACGACTTTCTTCTTCTTCTTGATATTTTTGGACGAAAACACTGTCATATCCTGACTTTTAGCGACTTTTTACACACTGAGCTATGAGTATTCATCTGTCATCATCTATTGACCTGCACACCATTCAGCAAGGCCATTAAAATTAGGTTATGAAAAATATTTTCAAGTGAGTTGTATGCTGCATGTTTCGATAAGCAAGAGAACAATTCTACTGTCTCGTTCACTCAAGCCGGTCTCTTCGTGCGTATTCATGTTCTAAACATTTTCTTGTACATCGAGTATCGATCAGCTATGTCCTGCGAAAATGTTATCATCATTTGCGGCAACAATGAATGCGATATCAAAAGATATTCTCGTTCTTTCGATCATAAACTCAATTTTATGTTGTATACATGTAAAAAGAACGTATCTGTGTCACACTTAATCGCACATTCCTTATCAACTCTTTACACACCCACAAATTCTGAACATGAAAAATCCCTCTATGTTATATTTACTCGAGGAAAGTAGAAACACTTTTTAAAGCTCTGTTATCATTCTCATGATTCACATCGTAGTGGCGTCAATGTCATTGCACAACAATAAAATAGAGTTATTATCTTTATTGGTATTTCACTTCGGTGTATAAATATAATATTTTTTTTCTTCTCATTGTCCTCATGAAACACAGAATGTTGAATAAGTTCTTTATTTTATTATACATCGTTCTTCAACAAAATGTTCTCAGTATAAGACTTGGCTGTCATCGTTGTCAGGATTTACGACGATATAGTTTCGTTATAACATCAGATACGCTGCCGACAAATTTTCTTGACAAATGCAGTTTTTATATGAGTCAACAAAGTTGTACAATTGAAATTACCATTGATTTAGACCAGCAACAGACAACATTAAATGTGTCTGCATCGCAAGAATATGTTCAAACGTCCATTAATACGGTTGTTAGTATCAAGGATGGATTAAAACATATCAGAAAAATTTCATTTTGGTGTTCCGATCCCCGAGGTGGTTGTAATGATTATAGTTACATGAAACGTGTTCTACAATCGATTTCTATCGACGATAAGTCGAAAGAACTCGAGCCATTCTTGATGCCAACAAACGAAACACTCAATAACACTTCGTGTTTATCGTTTTCCAATGACACTACTATCAAATACTCAGATAAATCGACAGAGAACACCAAAGCTTGTTATATATCAGGTGTAGTTGATGCGAATGCAACATCAAAAATCAGTGCAAGCTATTCGTCAATGGATAATTATTATTTGAGATATGTAAAGACATTTTTGACGGAGAGTCCCACCACTTCGCATCTCAGTCTTGATGATCGGTCATTGTTGTGTGCTCAACCTGAATGTAATTCGATTGAGAATTACAATCGAATTGGTGCTGTCATAAAGATTGATTTCGATCCATCGAAGTTCTTTGAACCTACAACAACAGCAACGATTGTACCGTCAACAACTCCGACAGGAAGTGGCTTTACAATGTGGAATAACAGCCTAATCGTCTTTCTTGTTATGTCATTTATCTATACTGTTCTACTTTCATGAATGTTTTTTTTTTTCATTGTGAAGAGATTTGTTTTGATGTTATGCCAAGAATAAATGAATGCGATAAACCTTGTCATAGAAATGGTGAAAACCTAACACATTGAATTTACGGAAGATCAAGTTCGAATGCTCGCTTAACAGCCCTATTAGCATCGAGTTTATCGACAACATTCAGTACTTCTTAACAAAGCACTCATTGTGCGACAATTTGTGTTTTTGCCGCTGGTGATTTTTTCGTCAGGGTACCTCTTATTTTTTAGTGTTGAAATACTATACTTAAGCGCTACATGTATGATCAATATAATACTTCCAGAGTCTCTCGTGCCATCACCAATATTCTACATCTTTGAATCTGTCTACAAGTAGAGCAGCTACAGTAAAAGTTCCAACTTGTGTCATCTCAAGTACATTCGACATCATAATCAGACGCTAAATCAGCCTGACACCAGATAAAAGTTTCTAAACACAACCCAAATCCTCAGTCTTTGGAATGTAGCGATGAACTTGTCTAATGTACCTCATGAATAGCAGTTTATATCGGCGATGTAAGTATGTGTGCATGTTTTTACGAATGTTGTTGTTTTTTTGTCAGATGCATTATTGGATACATCATGATGTTGCCTTTAAATAACATCAGAATAGATTAAAATCTAAAGAGCTTTTTTTCGGCGAGAACATTTGTTTGTTTTTGTCGTGAAAAGTGATTTAATTGTATGTTTAACTGTAGGTTTTAAAGTATTTTTCCGATCTATTTTCTTGAGGGCATCGATGATCATTTTCATATGTATTTGAATTATTGTATTTAAATTGACGTTCATTCTACGTATATGTGAACGTGATGATAATAACAATTCTTTTAATTCTCACAATAAAACTCGTTCAATTCGAGTCGGTTTAATCCATAATGTTACATACAATTTCATGGAATAACGCTCTACCGAAATACAATATAACATATCAGCAATGCCAATGTCTTGCTTTGACTGAATCTGTTATTGGATGGAATCATATATCAACACATGAAACATGTCACATGATTCACAACTATTCTGAAAACGATGTTGGATTGATAGATTCTACATATGTAAATTATGCTTTTCAAAAATTTCTGTCAAAACCATCTGTCTTAACAACTGAACTGACGATAGGTATGTGTAACATATGTTCGACACAATCTTTTGACCATATTCGTTTTTATGTAGAAACAACTATCGATTCAGGCAAATTTTTCTATTGATTCCAATCTGAATTTAATTTTACGAACAAATATTTGGACACAATATTCATTTATTTATATTGCAACGTCACTATAGCAAATGCTACAATATAATTCTCTTTCATGGCCGATACTATAGAGATACATGGAATTTACATAACGTAACTGTTAAAGAGACGTCATCAAGCAATCTAATAATCAATGGTGATTTTCAAAGTAGTTTTTTGATCACCCGGTTGGAATATAGGTAACTCGAGTCTATGTACTTCAATTGATGTAACTAATTCTTATCAACAATTTAATTGAAATGATTTTTGCTATTTCGACTGTAATACAAGCTAAGGTACGATTTATCAGTCATTTCTAGTTACCTCCGGATCAATTTATAACATTACTTTTTCGTACAGATTTCGCTCTGATCATGGCGGCACTTACGGTTATAATGATTGTAGTAACTACAACAGTCAAAGTTCTGGTTCTAATAAAGTTAACATAACTGTATATTGAACATAGTTGATTCGTGATGTAAAAAAAACGATTATTTCTTTCTGATATAATACCTGTTCGAAATTCTTTTTTCTGTTGTTCTTTCAACGTGAAAAAAGCTTGATCAGAACGAAAAGACTTTTTTCATTTGATGCTGAATTCAAGAATTTCTTTTTTTTCAACAGGAAGGAAAAAATCATTTATATCTGTTCTTTACTCACAAGCTTCATTTTTTACACATTGTATTCAGTTGGTAAACTCAATCTTACTTCGTCAGCTTTGCTTATTAGAAAGTAGTTAATAAACTATGATCGAAAAATACTTAATACATTTATATTACCTGTTACAGGTTTCTGCTTGATCAACAGCGATCTCAGACTGACGAGTTTGTTTATAAGAAGAGAAAAAAAAACCTAACAACAGGTGAAGGAGGCATGTGAAAATTACCTTGATTCTTTTTCTTCTTCCGATTCTCGTGTAGAAGTATATAAATATGTGCCACTGTTGCTATTTGTGTTGGGTTTTCACGAGAAAATAACGTAAGTGACACTCTTATGCAGAAATAAAAATCTTGATTGGATTTTAAAGAACTAATCACTACTTTGTTCATCATTACATAAAGATCTCCTTCTCAATAAGGGTTATAGCTTTTTCTCATTAAATGATGTAAAAGACTTTTCAATTCTTTTGTTTATCTCGTTGCAGTTTTGAAAAATTCTAGATATTTGCCATCGCCAATAGATAAACACGACAAATACATTTTGTTTGTCTTAGGCATGCAAATAGAAGATCACCTACATGACTTGTAGACAAAACAATCAATTATATAGAATCATCGGTTCGAGATTGACTGTTTCTCGAACTGAAGAGACAGCATATCTTCGTTCTGAAGAACTACCTCAACTTACAATAAACGATCGTTGTAAGATCATCAAACTTTCATCATTCGAAGAAAAACGTCGCTGTCATCAGTCTACAAGTATCTGTAAAACTAGTTTTATACACCAATCAGCATTACGACGAGATCAAATAAACATTGATTTACAACATCAACAAGGCGCATGCATCAGAAAACGATCTTTGACTGTCGATACTAGTTCGAACGTGATTCAATCAAGGTAATGTGCACACATAGATGATGTTCTACATCGGAGATGACGTTTATTTTACTAGAAATTTGCTTCGTATCTATGAACAAACACCGCGAACGAAAAATTTTCAAGTAAAAGTTTTTCGAAATGGTGATAGTTCGAGATTTGTATGGTGTATGTCATGTTCGATGGAAATTGTATATATCTTTACTCTTCGCCTTTTGTAACATTGACAATCGTTTAATGTATTTAGTTATTCGCTTCTGCAACGGAAAAGTTCCGATCCATGGTTATGTTCAAACGTTTGTTCGATATTGACGGAAATGAGATTTTGAAAAGTGAGGATATATTGCGTGGAATGGAATATTACGTGTCTGTTGGAGAAACGTTTATCAGTCCACTTAGAGCAATTGATTGTAAGTTGAACTCATTCTCTTTTCCAATTTTCATTTGATTTCTAGTTCATTTGGAATATCGATTGCATTCGAAATGGACAATTTACGGTATAATACGAAGCTATGTCAAGCGTGCGTTCAAATATCTTAATGCATAGAGTGCATCAATATTATATAGGTTTCCATTATAGGGCGACTACCTCAAAAAGAGAAGTCCGATCAAATTAAAATTGCCATTTATATGAATCAAGAAGATTTCATACCAATTATACCCGTGACGAGAGATCGTAAAACACAAGTGTTTGAGCATAGATGTCAGTATGAAACACCCGATTGTTGTACACATTACAAACCTTTGAATGAATATGATATATCAATCATCCNTGTGGCAAGAGAAGAATTCAGAAGAAAACGTTGAATGCGATGATTTTCAGTATCGGTCACATACATATAACCGTGTATATCGAAAAAAACATCTACTGGAGTATCGAGTAATGATGAAGACGACCCAGTGGTTCCACTGCTACTTCCAGCTTTAGTTGTACCACTTGACGCATTTTCCGTCCATTCTTGAATTCGATTATTTCCAGCGTCACAAACATAAAACGTATCATTTTCGTTCATATATATACAAGCCGGAGCATTGAACTTGTTTGCAGCATTGCCCGATGAACTTCCTGCGACGACAGCACCTGTTTTATTCCAACGAAGATTCATACCTTGAAAGAATGAATGATATGAGAAGAAACCTCAAAAGATAGAAATAACTGACAAGAATCAAATGCTGTTGTCGTTGTCGTTTCAGACGTTGTTGTTGTTGATGACGATGATGTAGAAGTGGATGTTGATGATGTTGATGATGACGACGATGTGGATGTTGTTGTCGTTGTAGACGATGTGGAAGATGTTGAGGACGATGATGACGTGGAAGACGTTGATGATGATGATGATGATGTTGTAGTCGATGTTGTTGATGTGGTAGCTTTTAGAAAAACATGGAGGTCATAGAGATAAAAAAAAGAGTATGCAGTTACTTGTAGTCGTTGCTGTTGTTACCGTACCTTCAAATGACGAATATTCGAATCCTCAAAAGTTTTTAATTGATTTTTTTTCGAAATTCTTACTTGTTGTTGTCGTCGTTCGTATTCTCGGTTGGGCCACTAAAACAGATTTTCAAATCAAAATCCTTGAATAAAACTGATTGCCTACATAGTAAAACAAGAATTGCTGCAATAGCCATTAGAAGGACAGCTGCTAGTGTACCGCACGCGCATAAACAACAGCAGCATGGCGTAACAAAAAAGCCCCAACGCGTCGTCTAAATCCAAATTAAAGTTCAGAACGATGATTCGATTTAAAACCTGACGACCTTCTTTTTCTTTCCTCCTCCTCTTCTTCTTCTTCTTCGTTTTCGCCTTCGATCGTATAATAAGTAAATAAACGAGGTTCACTTTCGTAAAACGATGATGCATCGCTATTCGAATTGACTCGACATTGGACCACTGATGGTGTAACAATTTTGCCGTGAGAATTAGTCGAATTAACATGTCCACGTGAACAATCAGTTAAAGAAAGAGTTCTCCTTTTCCAATAACGAAATGGCCATATAGAATCTTCATGATAATCTGATAACCGAATCTCTTTTCGTATACGAATTGATAATCGTCTCGGTTGATTTTTTCGACGTATGGTAAGAGAAGATCGACTTACCCTTCGTACTTGAACTGTTCGTCTCTCGCCATACGAAATCTGTTTTACCTAAACAGTACCTTAAACTCGACATGAACACAGAAAGATTATACTACATACAACCGAATTGTTTTCAACCATTTGTCAGCAGTCAACAAAAAATATATCGGCTATAATTCTTTTGTCAGTGCAATATTTTCAAGCCGAATATAGAATGAAGGAAGTCTTATAGTCAAAATCCCATATGACTTCGAAAACTAAATCGAAAAAATATTCTCCTAGTTTCGCAATGATGAAGAATCCTTTCATTTGTTTATTAAGGACAAATAAAAAAAATTAGAAATATATTTCTAAACAAACACTTCGTTAGAATTTCAATAAAACTTGAATTCATTACAAAGGATACCACGATGCAGGTTTACATGATTCAATTCGAAAAACGAGATAGAAGAATGCATAGCAAGTTAACATACAAAAATATAGAATATTCGGTTGTTTGACCCATTTCGCTTTCAGGATAACATCTTTCGCTTGTTTGGCTTTTGCATGTGGACCGATTAAGCGATACTGCGCGTTTAGTAACGGTCCACACATTAATTTCATCCATAATTTTGGCTCGCTGAAAAATATCCGAGTAAAGTTCGGTCGACATCCGATTGTTCGCGCTAAATCATCGGAATAGATCAAATAATCCGTTAGATTCGTCAAACGATTGACACGATAAGGTGTTAGTTGCCATTCGAGATATTTGACATATTTACAAATCTTTTCATTCATTTCAGCCTTGCTTGGCAGAGTTAACTTCTTTGAACATAGAAGAGCAAACCAACGGGCTTGAAGTTCCATTAATGGTGGAATTGCGCCTAGAGCCGGACGAGCAAAACCAATCCAGGCAACTTCATCACCTAGATCTGGATGGAAACAGTGTTTATACAAGTTGTGAGAGATCTTCGCTTCGGTGAAGTAACGCTTTAAAGTATCATCTGCGTCTTCGCTCTGTTCGATGAATGGAAATGACGTTTTAAAGCCCGTGCAACAAACAATTTCATCGACATATTCTTCAGTGTTGTCTTCGAAGACCACTGAATGCGCTTTTAATTGTTTTATTCCAGGTTTTCGTTGACATTTGTGTTTATATTTTACCAGCGCTTCCACGATATTCGAATTTTTCGTACCGTAAGTTGTCCAGACATTGCTTGTTCGAATTTGTTTTAAATTCATGTAGATTCCTGCACGTCGAACAACATCATAGTCAGTCGATCGACCTTTTTGGTAGAAGAGACAGTTCAAGTAGGATTTTATCAAACTATTGAACATATCGATCGCAGTGTGTAAAACACCCCAAGCTCTCGGAATGGAATGATGAATTCGCGACGTATCTAAATCAGCTGGTCCAAATCGATCTCCATGAATATATCTTGGCACGATAAAACCATGATCCTTTCGAATGGATAGATAAGCTTTTTGGCCGAATTGTGCTGCAGCTAAGATCATATCACTGGCAGATTCGCCACTACCGACAATGCATATGTGTTTATCTTGAAATTCCTCGTAGCGTTGGATGTGTTTCATGTGTTTGATTTTCCCTTGAAATAAATCTTGATTTTGAAAAGTAGGAAGACTGATGTTGCCGAACACTCCACAACAAATCGCAATGCGATCGAAGGAATAAATTTGCGTATCATCTGTTAGACGAACTTTCCATTTCTGATCAGAAAAATCCTTCCATAACGACTTCACTTCGGTTTCTAATTGAATAAATTCTTTCAATTGAAAATGATCAGCATAATCATTTAAATATTGCGCGTATTCAATAAATGATAACATTCGCGGCTTTTCAAGAATGTCCACGTCTTTGCCCACAAAGTCACTGAACATGGTTAACAAGTGACTTGAAACAAAGACTCCTTGTTGATATGCTTGAGTGTACAAACCACCGAGTACATTGGACTTCTCGAAAACTCGGCATCGATGGCCTTCGTCTACTAATTCTTTTAACGTAACTAATCCACTACACCCACCTCCAATAATTCCAACATCGAGTCGTTGATCTTGGCCATTCATTTCTTATTTTGTCTAGAAATAAATGCAAATTTCGACGTTTTATAATCGTGAAATTCGGAAAGGACATGCTGATGAAAAATAACAACAAGAGAACGACAGCAAAAAAACGTGCATCGTCATCCTATCGTAATGACAACTGACGGTACTTGAAGAACGAAAAATAACACGTATATTATCGTGTAAAACCTATCAATAGAGCACGCGTGCACTATAAATCATAAAATCAAAGCAAATTCATCTGCTATACTCTCGAATTCGATCGATCTGAATCATTCTAACTCGTTTTGCATCTTCCGCTCAAAAGACGGCGAAACGTTTTGCCCTTAAGTTTTGTTCTATTTCTGCGTAGTATTATTATCAGTGCATTGTCATACTAAAGAAAACAATCTCATCATTATGAGAGAACCGTTTTTCAATGACTCACGGTGGACTTACAAATTAATACAAAAGCAAAGATAAAACTTTGTCCTTTTCCAAAACATGCTTTCAATTTCATCTAGTCATTTCGAAAAGTACACGATGTATTTTAAGGTAATTTTACAATATGACAAAGCGATCCACACGGAATGATTATTCGTTTAGAAGTTATCAATGAACGTTCTCGTTAGTGTTCAGTCGTTCTATTACACACTGGTGCTATATCTGAGCGCATTTGTTACATTGATGACACCAGGAACGGTCATCTGGAAAATCTTTGGCAATCGGAAAGGAAAAGTGCATCTGATGAGTCGTGATTTAATCTGCGATAGTGAAACATTGACAAAACTTCCGAAATGTTCGAAACCACTGGATCAATTTACTAATGCTTTATGTCCATTTCTTCCAACGTTTCTTTTGGACAGTGACAATAGTTGGAAGCAACGACGAAATGTGTTTTCTTTCGGCAATGATATAATCATTGAACGAATAGGGCAGATTTCGGCTGATTTTCGTTTAACAAGTAAACCAGGCAACATTCTTTGGGATGTGTTTGAGATGATTTCGAGATATTCGTTTCAATTGGTTTTTAATCGTCCTCCAACGAATGAAGAATTTAATCGAATCTATCCCGGCTTACTTGATATCAACAGAATTATCAAACGATTTACATCGACGCCAGATGTCAAGATTCGACAAAACTTTTACGATGAAGTTCTGAAGTTAATTCAAGACAATGACAAAGATTTTCTTTTCCATAGCTGTGAAACATTTTTTCAAATGGAGGAGATTCATCAAGTTTCATCGGTCGCCGAAGATTTTCTTACGACAATCACCGTTCAATGTACTGATCTTGTTTGTCACATGCTTCTCGTCTATTCTGAACACGCCGATGATTTTCAAAATCAATTTGACAATGCTTTGAACGAAACACTTCGCTTGTATCCATTGACCGATCTGTGGATGCGACAGCCGTATGGAGGTCAACGAGGATGGATTACTTCATTGGTTCAATTGAATCGAAATGGCTGGGCACAGCCAGATGCATTCTCATGCGAACGATGGAATTTACCTAAACATCCTCCACTGATGTCATGGGGCTTTGATATTCGGCGATGCCCAGCACAGAAATTGGCAACCAACGTTTCGAAATTAGTTTTTCAAGCGATCGTTAATCAGGAAGGATTCTGGATTGAACCAGCGGCGAACTTTCAACACGAAAGAACGTTTCCGTACGGTTGTCAGGCGTGGATAGGTTACGGAGAAAAACCGAAGAACGCTCGTCAATGGAAATTTGAAAATAAACTTCGAATGCAACTACGACGATGGCTGTGCGAGAAACTACGAATGATTGATCAAAATGAATTGAACTGAATGGTACTTTGTTTTCTTTTTTTGTACAAATTTATTTTTTTTGGATATTTGTTACAATTAAAATCAGTTTATTGAGAATTTCTGTATGTCTATAAAGTTCAAAAGTACGTATTCGGTTATTCAGGAGCTTCGACAACTCCACAGCATCTCATGCAACACTTTCGATAACAAGATGGAAACGCAAAGTGACATATGATACCGAACATACCCGCAACCTCCAAATCGTCCTGGCTAAGCGCTCTTGCTCGACTAATTTAATCTCAAATCGTCCGCTGTTCTCTCTCACGGAAACAACTTTGAAAACGTTAATCGGAAGAATAAGAACTTCTTCTTCTCGTTCATATATTGAAAATGTTTCGATTGCCAAAGCGGTGTTACGATTACGAATAGAATAATGGCAAATGACCGGAACTTTATTCGAATTACTAGCTAAACCTTCCTGTTCAAGGTTTTTAACAATGAAACTTGCGGCCACTTCTTCTTTTTTCGACGTAGATAAAAAAGATTTAGTCATGATAGTCGAACCAGCTTTGTATTGATCAAGATCATTCGTCGTTACATGCATACCTCGAAACGTGTCACCCGTAAAAGAAAATTGCTGCAGCGCTGGATCGCAACTAAGAACACCTGCAATTGCTCCAGGTATTTCGACTTCTATGTTGACTTCTATTCCAATATGATCTCTGTGACTTATCATTTTTGCCAGATCTTTATTCAGTGTACGATAAAAGTCAGATTCCACCGTATAAGCTTTCACAATATGTGTAGCATCTTTGCTTTCGAAATACGCACGAAAATAATATATAACGTCAAGCACCCCTTTTGGATTGTTCGCAACTATCTCCTTTAAATAAAACACTAGGAGATCACAATTGATGCCATTTTCATAGGCCTTTTTTAATGAATCGCGATAAAATACGGCATACTCAGCTGCTCGCTCATTAACTGTTAGCCATTCAATGGAATTGGTATCTCCAACGAAACGATTTTCATTGTTTTGTTGTTCGCGTTGTTCAAATAACTTTTTGATTTCATCTGTACGGGCTTCTTGTACTGGTAGTAAACCAAACCTATTTCTAATCATCATAGACGCTCCTTTGGCAAGTAAAAGACGAACAATCTCGATATGACCATTGTAAGCAACAACATGAAGAGCAGTCGTATCATTCGATTGATTTCTTCAATTGACATATTCGCTAAAATTTGCTCCACTAAGTGCACATTATTTGCCCGACATGCCACATAGAGTGGACTAAGTTCAGTGAACGGTTGAGAAGCCACTGCTGTCATTGATGAAAAAGTTTTTCGATTATGATGAATGCCTATGAAGCTGTTTACAGAATCTGAACAGAAAATAAGACGTGAACGAATGTTTGACTGAAGATGTCACGTGAGTGTCCCTCATCTAGGTCATTGAAACTTATGCTAGAATCGTCACCCACACCCTCACCCTCACCCTCAAGATTATATTAAGAGTACTTGATACGAATATATTTCTAGGTATCTAAATTTTTGAAAGAGAAATCTGAGGAGAAATTCATGGAGAAAGTCATTTCGAAAGTTTTAATGACAATCATAGCTGTTGTACTCGTGTTTCAGCTTGCTTGGAACATCATAGAATGTTTTTTTTATTTACTTATCAGAAAAATATTGAATATTCTGTTTTTAATTTCGAAGGGTGCTGTTTGGGTGTTTGGAACGAAAACAACCGTTCAATCTCCTGATCCTTCTTTGTCTACGTATTGTCACTCTATACCCTACTATTTTGCATTTGCCTATTGTATTTTCTCGTTCATTGTTTTATTTCTTCCTTGCCTCGCAACTACTCTTTCTTTACCTTATATGATGAACGAATAAACAGTTCAATGTTGAAAAAGGTAGATATTACTAGGTTGTGGAAAAAGTTCGTGTGCCGTGTTGTAATATTAATAATAGTAACGCGGTGCACAAACTTTTTCCTCAATCTGGTATACCATGTTGTAGAGCTTTCTGAGGCGCATCGAACGGTATATGATAACTCTTGTTTTCATAAGACTTTGAA